>VYZV01027531.1:124401-145994 GCA_013401275.1 Pandion haliaetus | reverse complement strand
GGTAAAAAAGCTAATTTTGATCAGATCTGAGGGACCAGTTCTGTCAGCTGTTTTCAGAATTGTTCTGCAAAGGGTTTTTTGATGAATATACAGAACGGCATCAGCATTCAGTGCACTAATGTCACTGTACCAGTTGTGGATGCTCTGGACAGCTTATTTTCCTGTTTTACTTGTTTTCTGTTATATCATCTCACACTAAATAAGATGGTAGTTTTAAATGTTCACTCTGCTGCACGCACAATTTTTTTTAAAGGAGGGGGCAAAATAATTGTAATTACAGTAAACTGACAGGTAATGAATGAAAAAAAAAAAAAAAGTAGTAAGATTAGTTTAGAAGAAGATCCAAATGCCAGAGCTTGTAAAGGTAAAGTGTTTTTTTTACCAACAGTTCTGAAAAGTCAAAAGAAAACCAACCCAACCCCCTCCCCCAAACCCTCCAAAAACTCCAACAGTTTAACAGTTAAGTCCACCCAGTTAACAGTGCATATGCTAAGCAAAAAATGAAGCTTTTGGTAGTTTTAGGTGAAGTGAGAATTTTAAAAAGAAATTATTTGTTGGCATGGGCAATATATTTCATAATTAAAACTGGCTATGTGAAATATGCCTTTTTCTTTCTAGAAGTTTTTTCTCTCTTTTACATGAAAAATTCAGTGCAGCTAAAACAAATCTGGGAGGTGTTTTCTTAAAACAGAGGAATGTTTTATGTGAATTCCATACCCAATTCTACTTTTTAATGACATATGTAGTATCAAAAAGTATGTTCTTTTAATTTACAGAATGGTTTCACACCTCTTCACATTGCCTGCAAGAAGAACAGAATAAAAGTAATGGAACTTCTTCTGAAGCATGGTGCATCAATTCAAGCTGTGACTGAGGTAAGAAGTGGTCTTTTCACATTTGTCTTTGTTTTTCATACAAAATTCATTGTAACTATATTGATTAATATTTTAATATTTCTGAAAGAGCATGTACCAATCAAGTCAACAGTTATTTTCAGCTAGGTATTACCAAATAATAAAATAAGTGCCAATAATAAAAGTGAATAATAAAGTCAGTTGCCCTACTGGATCACAACACCCAAACAATTCTTATACTTTGGGAATACAGTGGGAGTAACAAATGAAACATAACAGATGAAAATTTTAAAAAAGATGTATCATTTCTGCCAACCTTTGCCTGTAATTAAATGCACTGAACATGAAATTCACCCTGTTACAGAGATCAGGGTGAAGACTGTGCTTCACTCAAGTCTTATTTTGGAAGGTGGTTTAATTCAGACCTTGTTTTGGCTTTCCACACAGGAGTTATGTTCACTCACCATCACAGGTCATCACAAATCAGCTAGACAGAAATCAATATGCTATTACTTCAGTCAGCATGAAATAGTCTACACCCAGTTATTGGCACAATTTAGATATTAATTAAGTACCTATGGAAAATTTGGGTTGTCTATGTGTATGTCTATTCTACTAAGTTAGGAGGAAAGGTCACATATATGAATGTGCGATCACTGTGGAAGAAGCCAGGTTAGAAAACAATAAACAATTCCACTGCGTAAACAAGGTAAAACTGGGAGCAGTTCATCTCCCCAAAATGGAGTTTCATTTGATGCATGGGTTTTTGTTCCAATTATTCAGTAGCAAACCATACAGCTGCCTTCCTGGCTTCCTTGAGAGAGATCAGAGCCTGCCCTTGCTACATCTCGCATATCTCCAGACTAATTGTTAAAAACCATAGGGGTTGCAGATGGAGCTTTCAGAGTCTAATTTGAAGTCACGCTAGCAAATGAGTGAAAAGCACAAAGAGAACCTTAACAGAAGATGTGCGATGCCTGTCCTCTATATTAATCAACGTGGAAGTAGAAAAACTATCTATTCAATTTTATCCCTCTTAAATGCAAAGAATTAAGAGAATGAAAGCAACAGCAACACTTAACTACACTGTCTCGTGTGAGTGAACCAGGTTAACAGTCTGATCTGTACCCTCCGAATTGCTTTTCAAGCAAAAATTTTGCAAAAGCAAGAGCTCTTCCTTTATTTCCTGTTGCTGCCTCACCAGGACCTCACATGATCTCAAACCACATTTGACTGCATTTGTTGAGATTCATCATGGTACTTTACTGCAGGGCTCTACCTTCCTGCTTGCCTCTTTCATTGGCTGTGTATATGGTAACAACCTTTCAAGGCAGAATTAGGATTTGGTACTCTGCACCCATAGATAAGCCACTATTTCTCTAGACAGAAAGAAAGTTTCTATCTGGCCATCAAAACAAATTGGCCAGAAAGCTTCAGAGTATTCCTCTGCAAAGAAATCTGAGAGCAAACAAGTGTTGGTTGCGAGATGTGAATAAACAGTGCAAATGCAGTAAGAGGAAACTACTAAATGTCACAAATAGTCATTGTTGCATATAAACTGTTTATTAGAGGTAATGCTTATTACCTTTCTCTACGGTAAATTCTGGTTTCCAGGTAGATTCCATACTTCCATTTGTAGATGCTGCACCTTATTTTTCAGCTGCAGGCTTGAATCTCTGCAGTATGAGTTTGTGTTTATGGTCAAAGACAATGCACATGTGTTGTATTTCCTGCAGTCTATTATTTTAAAAACATTTAGTAAATTATGTGAAAGAGAGAAAAGAAGTAACATACTCAAGCAGTTATTCTGCCTTCCTGCCCATTTTTGCTGTTCTGCATGAGGAAGGAACAGAAGTGTGTTGTCCTTAACCCTACCCTCCTGGGACTTGTGTACATCTATGGGGAAGCTGCCTAAATCAGGGCATTTCCAGAGATCCACGGATCTTTCTCCTTCTCTTGGTGGCAAAACCTTCTTCTGCAGCCTCTGGCTGACTGTTGGTACAGCTGTGCAGAAGCAGCTCTGAAGAAGCTTTAGGGTAGTTCTACATGGAGAAATATTAACTAGTGATTGAATTTCTAAAGCAAAATCCTTGAGGTCATCCCCTGCTAAATGACCGCTCCCTTTTTTCCCCTCTCCTTCTCTCTCCCTCTCTTTCTCTCCAGTTGGCCTTTTATATCTTGTATAAAGGCAGTGGTGCGGATTTGTGATGGTGCCACAAGGTGCTGAGGGAAGGGGGAATTCTCTTTAGCCCATGTCAGTTGTGTCTGTGCCTCTCTGGCTGGATGCCACATTTTGAATTCCCTTTCTCCTGGAGAAACAGTGGGGATGGAGCTCACCACTAAGTTCAATAGACCATTTTGTTCATCCACAAGCAACTGGATTTGGTGGGGACAATGGACACTGCATCTTTTTTGCATTAACTGAATGTTCCAGAAAGTCTTATCTTTGTACTGAGAATGCTTCTACCCCGCTTTTTTTTTTTTTCCCCCCTCCCTGGTCCAAAATGATATTTAACAAAAACTTAAGGAAGAAATCTTGCTTAGCTATAGTTGATTTTAGATGATGGAAGAATTACTGAATTCCTAGAATGTTTTTATGTTTGCTCATGCATCATACTCATAGGTGTTTCTAATTCTGTGTGCCCTTTAGTTTAAGTATGTGTATATGTTTTTAAGAGGATGAGATCCTCTCAGAAGAGCAAGCACTTGGGTTTACTTACTTTAGAATAACATATTTTCCCCATGGCATTCTTGTAAAGAAGTGTGGAGGTAGGTATTTAAGTTTGATTTTGGTTTGGTTTTCAGTCGGGCCTAACTCCAATCCATGTTGCTGCCTTCATGGGACATGTAAATATTGTATCGCAGCTAATGCATCATGGAGCATCACCCAACACTACCAATGTGGTAAGTAACAGGTTTCCTTTCAGCATGGCAGAACTGTGAACACATTATAATATCCGGGAGCAGCACTGTTGAGAAGTGCCGAATTCTGGTGTTCACCATCCACCTCCATAGCAGTCGTGGCTCCTACTGGAGTGATGGGAAAGTGCAACCTGCTGACTCCTACTTGGGAGATGCTTGACAGGTTGAGGAATCCTCAAAAGAAGCTGACCTTAAGCACATTCTATTCTTTTTATTTTCTGAAGTAAAGAGTGAGAACACGCTGTAGCTTCTCATACGTAATTTTTGAGATGTGTACTTGACTGTTGAGCACTGTTTTCCCAGGACCCCAGGGGCCTACCATTTAAGGAAAGTTCTGCTGTTATCAACAGATTGCAGCAGATTGTCGGGACATATTGCCTGTGTCCATACAGCCGTACAAGTGTGCTTTTCTACTGGATGTGCACTGTGTGCCCCAAGGCTCCCAGGGCATGTGTAAAAACTGAAGTCATTGTTAGGTGGATATTTGGAAGTTGGGAAATGGGAGGAAAGTAGAAGCTTGTTGATTCTTTTTAACAGTTTGGCCTCAAAATCTCCCTTTTACCTTCCATACACAGGTGCAGTTAGAAGACAATCTTTTATTCAAGCCTTCATCTGCTAATTCTATTAGATTATATAAAAATGCAACACCATTTATAAATTAGCAGGTGTTATATTGATGTTTGGAAATGTAGAAAGCAGTTTCCCTCCTGAATTTATTCTGGTTTCCTTGGATTTGTCTTTAATTAAGTCCATGAAGCCTTAGATTAATGTACTCAGGAATTATTTTTTTTCCTCTTGTTCACCTATCTCAGTGCTTGTCAGATAACAAATGATAACAGGGGCACAGGGCATAGCAGGAGGAAAGACAAATATATGTGTATCTGAATATACAAAATTTGAAATAAATTGTTTGACTAAATTAGGCTCTATTTAAATGGATGTTGTTTTTAACACTGCTCGTAAAATGCTAGTAAATACAAAAATTGCACTGCCTCTTTTCAGCAAAAGACTGGTGACAAAGACACTATTGTGTTGGGAATCCGACCCTGAAATAAACTGCTTTGTAGCATACAGCTATGAGGTCAAATATTGACTTAATCTCCCATCTTGCTCACAGACAACTACTACAGAATATTCTAGCGGAGATTATTCTGAACTGGGTCGCCAGTATTTTTGTATTTATGAAACATGTTGGGGTCTATTTTTCCTGCAGTGTGTTTTTAATGATATTTTGGTTTTGCTGCTGCATGCTAGAGAGGAGAAACGGCGCTGCACATGGCTGCCAGAGCGGGCCAAACAGAGGTCGTTCGATACCTGGTACAAAATGGAGCCCAGGTGGAGGCTAAAGCTAAGGTAGGGAGATGGTCCAGATATAATAACCCTAGATTATCTATATTTAAGAAAGCAAGGAATCACATACATCTTGCATGTGTCTTTCGGGAAGAGAAAGTGAGATGAAACCAAGGGCCTTGGCGTAATGACCACTGATACTTTGTTACGTACTCTTTTACTGTAGTCACAAGTGATTTGTATGTAAGACAGAAGGCAGGAGATGTCAAGTTAATACCATGCCTGTTTTTTGTTCAGCTTTTAGTGTAAACTGTTATATGTTTGAAGAGTTTTCTTTTGTGGTGGGAATCAAGGAGGGGAAGGAATGCCTCAAAGCTGCTTTTATTTCTGCCAAACTGTAAACCCTAGGCTGCTGGTGTCTCCTGTCATGTCCCTAAAGCATCAGCCTGTATGCATTCAAAAATAATTATACTTCTACAGAACACCTCCTAAAGTAAGGAGGCACAGTAAGGGGATGTAGCTTGGGGCTGGAAAGAAGGAATGGACACTAGAGAAACAGTTGCAATTGAGGAAGATAAGGGGGAAGGAAAAAGAAATGGTCAAGAGCCACTGAAGAAACATACAAAATTATGAAAATAAAAGAGTTCCAGGAAACAGACAGGGGGATGAGATAAGTGGATGCAATAAATAGCAGTCTTAATAGGTAAAACCAGGAAAACATTTTTTTTTCCAAATAGTGATTAAATGAATACAATTTCAAAGAAATCTATTTTTCATTGTGGAATTACCATCTGTGAATTGGTTCACAAATAAAGTTACTAGTAAGAATATCTACTTATAAGGAACTCTGACTAAATATTTATAGCAGACACACTTCATATCTGCAAGAAGTCTGACAATAGAAGTGAATCATGTGGTCTATAAATCTCAAGACAGCCTTGAAAGTGAACAGCTCGTGCTCAGAAGAAGTCATGCAAATATTTTCTAAGTGATTTCATGCAATGAATTAATTTGTGCAAACTGCCATTGCCTGTGATCAATTTGTTATCATAAATAACAACTAAATACAAGTAATAGATCATACACCAGTGCTAACATCAGCCGTGAGAAATTTGTGGGAAATGGGCATAAACTGGAAACATTTAAGAACCACAAAGGCTCTCCACCAGTCAGAGGAGAATCTCCTTGCAGAAGAGCAGCATTCACGTCCTGATGCTCTCTCATCCTAAATCCCAAAGGTGTAAAATCACTGTTGTAGGATGGGCATGGACAGAAGTCTCCCTCGCAGAGATCACCCCAGAACTACTCTGCTGCAGGATGTGGGATAGCAGTGCTCAGAAGGAAGGAAATTCAGCAGGGAAAAATGGGGAGGGAAAGATGTTTGAATAAATTTGTGAGGAACAGAAAAAAATAAAGTCACAGGCTTTGTTAGCTGTACTGTTGCGATAGTGTGCTTAATCCAAAGTCTGTGCAACTGAGAATGGGGAGGACAAAAATACAAAACCAAATAATGAATAAAGAAGAAAATATCTATTAGACACTCATAACAAGGTCACAAACAACCACAATATTTTCACAGAAGGAAAATAAATAATGAGACTCATGATGGGGCAACCTGTATAATTAAAACTGTTAGGATTATTGTGTTCTGAATGAGCAGCAAGAAAACGACAGTGAATTTCAACACCATGCTTTATCTTCAGTTACGTCCACTGTAAAGTTATCTGCAAAATACCAAACAAATCATTGACCAGTAAAAAAGCACAAAATATGATACTTAATGCAAGTTACTAGGCAATAATATGCTAAGCACCTCATGCCATCCCAAACAACTGATTGAGTTGTTAAATGTTGCTGGGAATCATAAAAGAGATCAAGAAGGGAGGAATAGAGCTATGCATTTTCTGTGTTTTAAGAAAGGTCTCAAATTCGACAGGAAACTCAATGCATCTTAGTGGCAAAGCAAAGTGAGGCAAAACCATATTAAGAAAATTGATCAGTTTATTTACTGTTATGGATTATGTACCTGTCTGGAATATTTTGTGATGCATCAACAAAGCACAAGGTATCTTTATTATATGACAAAGAGAAAGCCAGCATGCAATATTCAGTAGGTAAGACCTCAGTAGAATTAAAGCTCTTCTGCAATTTTGAAAAGTGATAGAATCTGAGGAAATATTTTCTGTCAAAATATGAACCTTAGTTGTCTTATGTTTTGTTTCCTTTATGCTTAGGATGACCAAACGCCGCTGCACATTTCTGCTCGACTGGGAAAAGCAGATATAGTACAGCAGCTGCTACAGCAAGGAGCATCTCCAAATGCAGCTACAACATCTGGCTATACACCGCTGCATCTTTCTGCTCGAGAAGGACATGAAGATGTAGCTTCTGTTCTTTTGGATCACGGTGCATCTTTATCTATTATTACCAAGGTAAGGGAGTTGCAAAAGTGATAGCTCAAGTGCTACTTGTGAATTAAATGCTGCAAGAGTCATATATGTATACAAATAATGTAAGAATGAGCTACATTTTGTTAAAAGGGTACAAAGCTTCATGCTGTTACCTCAGAGCCTGATGTGTAACATATCCCAGTGATCAGACATACATTTTCTTGGAATGAAAGGAATGCAGGGCAGAAATTCCTGGCAGGAGTCGATAAGCTGTTAACCAGCCTCGTCCTTGGGTCTTTGGTGGTGTGAAGAAAGCAACTGACTCTTCCCTCTTTACAGTTGTTTTAATGTAGATAGGGCTCTGCCTTGCAAGGGAGGGCCTCCAGACCTGCCAGGGCAGTTGGGAATCTGCAGACTTGCTGCCTGTACTCAGGACTATGTAAGGGGATGGATGCAAACAGCAGTATCCCTGTAGATCAGAGACAAACCTTACCTTGAAAAGGAGTGCACAAGGCTGCCATATAACTGCTTTCTCTTACAGAAAGGATTTACTCCTCTACATGTGGCGGCAAAATACGGGAAAATTGAGGTAGCCAACCTTCTGCTTCAGAAGAATGCATCTCCTGATGCTTCTGGAAAGGTAGGATGGAAGAAGCCACTGCCACTTGCACAGCACATATCTAAATGCACATAATATTCTAATAATATCCTTCTACCTACTTACCACCACACTAGCATCCACAGCCTGGGTTTAACTGGAAGGGTTTTCATGTAATATTCCAGTCCCTGTTGGGGCTGCCAAGAGCCAGCAAACTCTTGACAAAAGTGACTTTTATTGTCATTAATTGACAACAAAATTATGTCCTCTCTGTACCCATCCAGGGGAATGGAGACAAACCTTGCCGCCCAGACTATTTACAGTCCTTATCATAGTATTAAGGCAGCTGGCTCTGCTCCTCCAGGTCTCATGACAGGGGGAAAAGCCCAGTAGGACCTCAAGCTTTTTAAACCAGCCTAGCTTGGATTTTTACAGATCCAAGGGACAGTTTACTTATCCACTGCAGTAAAAGAAAAACATTGCCGAGGGTGTGACCTCAGGGTCAAAATTCCTTACCTGCTCTGTCCTGGGGGCAGCACAGATATGTGCTTCTCTGTTCATCTTCCCTGGGAAAAGTGAAAAGGGCTTTCACAACTCAGTAAGGATTTTCAAATCTGTGTTTTATTTTTTGCTTCTAAAGTTATCAAAGACTCTGGATACATGAATGAATAACAAATGTGTTTTTTCACCTTATCTACCCCAATTTTCCAAACTCTTTAAGTTTTCCCTGGAGAGGGTTTGTAACAGCACTTGTTTGTTCTGCATGTGTTTTTAGAGTGGCTTAACTCCACTGCATGTAGCTGCACACTACGATAACCAAAAAGTGGCACTCCTACTGTTGGACCAGGGAGCTTCACCTCATGCATCTGCCAAGGTACAAGTACTGGCCACTCTCGGGGAACAATATGTAGCCTTTTGGTGTCAACTTTATTTCCTGTCTACTTCTGTTCTTTCTAGGCTGTATACGCTTGCAATTATAGGGGTCTCCGTGACCTTGTTCGTTAATGTCTCGCCACCACATAAAACTGTTAGAATAATTCTGCAGGTGAATAAAATAGCAGTAAAAAAGCAAATATAGATGTAGAAACATTTAAAATGTCTATTTTCCGTAAAGTTCAGTCTTGGCAAATACTGAGCCTTGCTTTCACTTGTCTGGTCTCCTTAGTACCTTGTCCAAGCCAGCCAACTTTATATCATTGCATTTAACATCTGTGCAGGGCAAGCTTGGAGTTAATGCCTTGCTACACAGGGGTAGTTCTCCTGTATTGTGCCACAGGATTACTTCTGACGTGTGATATGTTTCTCAGTACAATGTATGTAATTACTAACGTGCTTCACAATGCTTTTACCACAGTGTAAATGGACTGGTGAGAAAATAAAACAACTAGTCCCTGCTTTGATTGCAATTGCTGTAGGCAAGGCAACACATAGTGTAAGATTTCAGGGGATGTGAAAGAATAAATATTTAAATGTATCCTAGGTCTGAGTAGAAAGAATTTAGAGAAGCTTAAAGTGTTTATATCTTTTGTGGATCCCAGTTTTAAGTATGAATCAATAATCGATAGTTGGACAGCAACAACAAGTAAAACAAGGTGGAAGCATATGTAGGTTCAAGTGGGGTAAGTGCAGTGTAAATACCTCATCTGAAACAACCCAGATACGTTCCTAAAATCACTGCAAAAAACACTGTGGAAAAGGGAGAGCTAGTAGAAACATAGATAAACAGACAACTCTCCTTGATTGCCTTCCTCTCACACATGACTGAATACAGCCATAACACAAGAGGCCTTCTGCACGGCTGAAGAAGAGGATAGAGTCCGTCATACATAGTAGGTCCCAGAATTTATAGTGCAAAAGAGAGGAAAGTTAAATAAACATGGATAGCCAGCAGCAACGGCACAGTTTAAAATCAATAATGTCGATAGTGGCAATCTGCCAGAGCAGTGCCCCAGGAGGTGAACTGAAGTGATCTCTGATCTTTTACTACTGCAACACAGCACTCTTAAATGCCACTGTGGGGAAGAAAGGGGCTCCTGAAGAGGACGAGAAGACACTGATTCAGTTTTCACTGAAAGAAACTGTCAGTGGAAGCTGTGTATCCTGTAGGGGCAGGGATTGCAGCAGCCACTGCCAAGGGCTTGGGAAGTCCAAACCAAGGTGGAAGCGCTATAGACTATGGTATAATATTACACAAACTCATGTGTCAGGTCACCTTAGCTTCCCCATCTGTAACAGAACAGTTTTGCAGCTGCAACTTCAGGCCTTCAAGTGCCAGCTGTAAGTCTTCCTAAAAGAAAGTATTTGTTAGTATTCTGCAGCAAGTGAGCCACAGCAACGCTGAGTAAAAGCGTCAATACTAAATAAAATTAACGGCAGCATGTCTGTTGCTTTAGGCATCCACGGTGCAGTCATTTGAAAGATGATGTTGGTAACAGCAGATGATTTCCCATTTCTTCTGTAAATGGGGTCTAATAAATAAATGTGTTATGTCATATCTCATCACTGGCTCCACAAATAGTTTTTTCTGTGACACTCCTGTCTTTAACACTGATCTTAAGAGTGGCTCATTAGCCTGGCCCAGCAGCATTTGCCTTGAAGAGTGATTGGTGAAAGAGTATGGGAAGTAGCCACGTCAAAGTACAGCGCTGTGATACCAGCAATTATTCTGATGAACCATTCTCTTTTTTATAGGCAAAAGTTAGGCTTGTGCCTAATTTTAATTTGGCATCCATTTCACAATACTTCTCTTTCTCTCCTTCCCACCCCAAAGACTCGTTTTTTCTCTATCCCTTCATCTTTAACCATTTTCCCTTTTTACCTCTTCCCTCCACCCAGAATAACACAATACCCATCCTTCCAAACTTCTCCATTCCCTTCTGCATCTATGCATAGTGGCAGAGCACAGCCCATATGAGGAGAAGATGCAGACTGAGACTGAACCAAATTTCAGCTTTTGTTTTTCAGCTTTCTTTTTGCCTTCTCTTGGCAACCTGCTGCTTTCCATTCCACTGAAAGCAATGTATGCCCATTTCTGAGAAAAAGGCTTGAAAACTGCATTTGTTATTTTACAAAATATACATGAGCTCCATTTAAAATACACAGAGTTTGGCATATACACAAGATTTACCATGTAGTATTTAGGATTTAGTAGGTGCTCATGTGGCAGTGCTGTTTTACATGTCAGTCTCGTGCAGGGAGTCTAAGCGAGAGGATTGTGTTTGTTTTTCCTGAAGCATTTTATCTTCAAAGTGAAAATTCAGTGGACATGTACTTCCCTTATTAATTGTGGCACTGTGTTTCCCAGGTGTCATTTTGAAGTATCTTAGTATCTAAGGTCTGAACTGAGTCTGAATTTAATTTTGAAGGTTGCAGAACCTTTTCCACGTGGAGTTAGTGCTGTGCGTCTCTCAATTCCAGATTACTGCTAAAGCCCTCTTGCAATCATTTGTGTGCCCCTGTTTATTTATT
The DNA here is from genome assembly GCA_013401275.1 of Pandion haliaetus. Lineage (NCBI taxonomy): Eukaryota > Metazoa > Chordata > Aves > Accipitriformes > Pandionidae > Pandion > Pandion haliaetus. The sequence continues at coordinate 134,472 of VYZV01027531.1, read as the reverse complement.
CTTTGCTTCTACCTGTGTCACCCTGCATCTGTTGTGACCTGCCTTCCTGTATAGTCCAGCCCTGCTGCCCCATGGGGCGCAGGGAGGAGCCAAGCCAGGTGAATGCTTTGTGCCTTTAGATAGATTTTATTGGGCTGTGTAATCTGACATGCGTGTGGTATTTACGTTACCGTATGAAATGGCTTATGCAGCTACGGTCTCGCCTCCCCAAACTTCTTCCTTAGTCACATGCATACGTGTGCACATTTGCCATTTGTTTTAAAATAGCGCTAATACATTTCTGAAAGACAGAAAGTTCTTGATTAAACAGGCTTTGCAATCTCTACCAAAAGCTGGTCATACCTTAGTCAGTGTTTTGGTATTTGTGTGCTTATAAGTTATTCTTTATATCTCTCTATCTATTTTGTGCCAAATCTATACTTTTTTAGAATTATAAAATTTTATCATGCAACAGATACTGCATTTTTATTTTTAGTAGTGGGCTCACTGGGTAGACATATTGGAAGGAATAGAAGAATAAAGACTGCAAGACTAAAGTTGTATGCTTTAATTTTCCCTTGATCTGAACAAAACCAGCCTGTCAGTAAGGTTAGGGTAAATGCTGCAAGAAAGGACTTATTTCATGTACATAATGCTTTCATTCACACTGGGAAATGGGAAAGAAACCAAACAATAACAGCTGTTCTGAGTTACGAACACACATCCTGCTCTTCTGTTTGTTAAAGATTTTATGTACATTTAAGGAAAAGTAGCAAATGTCTGTGAAAGGAAACTCAAATTCCTATTGCTATAGGTTGTGCTCTTCTGAACAGATATTTTTTTCCCAAATTGGAAAGTTTCTTTCAGAATACTCCTATTTGTAGCAGCACTTTCAAAAACAGGTGCTTAAAGCTGTGATACATTCATTTGTACAACTAGTTAATACTGTATTTGACTGTGTTTGTCAGAATTTTTAGAACTAATGACTTACTTTCATAGAGTTGGGTAGGTACAGGAAAGTAATTTATCACATCGTTTAATGAGTAGCTTGCAATGAAGTGCTTTCTGTTGACAGAATGGCTATACACCACTGCACATAGCTGCCAAGAAAAACCAGATGGACATAGCAACTACACTGCTGGAATATGGTGCTGATGCCAATGCTGTAACCAGACAGGGTATCGCCCCTGTACATCTTGCCTCTCAGGACGGCCACGTGGACATGGTGTCATTGCTTCTTACTAGAAATGCTAATGTAAATCTCAGCAACAAGGTAAGCGTTCCCCCTGCTTGGCGCTAAGGCAATAAACAGACATGGTGATGAGAAGGATAGGGGCCTGCAGTTAAATTTTGTCCACTGTGATGCTGCACACTTTGGAAACCACTGCAGGTGTTTGAATACACATCGTTATTTCTTCTAGCAAAGACAGCAGCATGCAGTGTCACATTGAATGAACTGTATTTCATAGTACTCAAGTTTTGATGATAGCACATGCTGCAGAGGAGCTTATTAATCCATCTCCCTTCCTTCCACGTTACGCTAGCCTGCCAAAACATGCCCAGAGAGAAAATGTCTTCCTCCCCACAGCAGTTAGTGTGGTTGGTGCGTGTAATTTATGAGCTTCTGGATATATGCCTGCCCACTAAGCAATGGTAACAACTAACTAGTTAAGGGAAGCTGGTTTTTTTTTTTTTATGGGATAATAACAGCAAGGTTGTCTGAGATCTTATTCATTAATATAAGTGATTCTTCCTCCCCAGGGGGTGTTCCTTAGAGCACAGCGACTTTTGGTGTAATTTCTCCTGGGGGCAGGAAAGGGAAGTTGGTAGATTTTAGTTTCTATATGTATGAATTTATAGGCTCTTAAGTCTGCTCTATAGTAATGTTTCTAGCAAATATGCAGCCTTAATTCTTTAACTGCCCCACTAGACATCAGAGGTGTTGTAAAATGCAGTTTCAGTATGAATTTATGTGGCTAAACTAGAAAAGCAAGAGAAAAGTTTTTCATGCAAAATATTTCTCATTCTCAGCAGGTAGAAAAACTCAGTGTCTTCTGAGGCTGTGAGTGATGCTCCACAAGGCTGCTGTGTTTTCTTGTTTCTAACTTTACACTTTGATTATTTTTGGGCCCTCCTTCAGGAAGCTTCTCTTGCAGATGCTGATTTTTTTACCTAGTCTCAATCAAGTGTGTGAGCTTATGCAGTGCAGGGTGTACTTTGTATCCTGACAGGGCAATTTGCCGTGTACACACTCTGCATCACATTGGCTATCATGGTTTTGCTGCTGAGGCTAATACAGAGAGCATGATTGCAGCTGCTTGGCATTTTGATTCAGTGCCACCAGAGGTTAATTACCTGCAACATCCTTCAATCTGTTACTGTTCGGTTGTAATCTCTAGTTTCTCATTATACTGATAACACCACCTTTTGAAAATAGTTCCCCCTGTACTCACTTAGGGATTCATGTTTCCTCCAAGCTCAGCACGTACATTTGAAGCCAGATATTTAAAGCACACTAACTTCTGCGTTTTGCAATGGGAATAAAGAGAACATTTGTTTTCTTCAGGATCCACAGAATGCTTGGGAGCTGAATACTCAGAGCCCCAGTGTGGGCACTGAGCTCTTATTAAATCTTTTCAGAAGGTTTGGCCCATAATATCCAGGCTCCATTAGGTAATTTGCAGTTGTATCATGGTTTAACCCCAGTCAGCAACTAATCAAGACGCAGCCGCTCACTCACTTCCCCCCTACCCAGTGGGATGGGGGAGAGAATCGGGGAAAACAGAAAAGTAAAACTTGTGGGCTGAGATACGAACAGTTTAATAGAACAGAAAGGAAGAAACTAATAATGATAATAACAACAAAAATAAAATGACAATAATTATAATAAAAGGATGGGAACATACAAAACAATGATGCACAATGCAATTGCTCACCACCTGCCGACCAATGCTCAGTTAGTTCCCAAGCAGCAATCCCCTCTAGGCCAACTCCCCCCAGTTTATATACTGGGCATGATGTGACATGGTATGGAATACCCCTTTGGCCAGTTTGGGTCAGCTGCCCTGGCTGTGTCCCCTCCCAGCTTCTTGTGCCCCTCCAGCCTTCTTGCTGGCTGGGCACGAGAAACTGAATAAAAATCCTTGACTTAGTCTAAACACGACTTAGCAACAACTGAAAACACCAGTGTGTTATCAACATTCTTCTCACACTAAATCCAAAGCATAACACTATACCAGTTACTAGAAAGAAACTTAACTCTATCCCAGATGAAACCAGGACAAATTGGTTACTGTTATGTATTTGTGTAATATGACCCACCTAAGCTGCATTGTCATCAGGATTGCATGTTACAGTACAGTACAGTGGGATGCTCTCAGAATAACTGCCTTTGGTAGTGAGTGCACTGTGGACATGAGTCAGGGTTCAAGGGTAGGACACTTAGCAAGTGTTTCTGTCTGCTGTGCCACCTGCTGCCACCCACTCTTCTGTCACTGGTGCTAAAGGCAGTAGGAACAGGAGGAGAGAAAGAAAACTCTAATTTGCAAGTGAAGGATATTCTTTCCCATTCCTAACATCATCCCCTCAGCAGATTCTCTCTTCTACCCCTTTTACCTGAAGTATTTTATGTGACAGAAAGTTGCATAGCTTTCTGAGGTTTTAAAGATTTTAGATCTCAAGTTTCAGATAAGAAAAATAATGAGCTATCCAAAAAAGTAAGAGTGTCATTATATGTCATCTAGCAAGTCTGTATACTCCCTGGGCAGAGAGAAATGGACCTGATCTCAGAGAAATGTAGTTTTGTGTTTTCTTTTTGTGTTTGAAAATGATCAAGTAGAGGAGTAAAAGGTAAGGATAAACCTGAGTGAATGTTACTTCTAGAAAACTTGTAGAAGTATAAATAATAATTCTGTATTTCTTTTAAAATCTTACTCATTCTAATGAAGTGAATTAGTCAGGAGGTAAAAAAATACTATGTGACTTTTTCTTAAAGCGCTATAGCTTGCTATCCCACATTTAACATTGCATGAAAAAATGTTCCTTGTATAAAGAGCATTCTCTTCCTGGCTTTCAAATTGTACTTCCTTGCAAATCAACAAATGTAATTAGGAAGCACATTACACAGTGAAATTGGAATTTATAATTTCTTTAAATTCAGTAGGATGTTTTGAGTCTTACTGATACCTGAATTTGCATTTTAGTTTTCATGTGCTGCCTCTGAAGATTGTTACTTGTTGCTTCTACTTTACAGAGTGGACTGACGCCACTCCACCTGGCTGCTCAGGAAGATAGGGTCAATGTAGCAGAGGTTCTTGTTAACCAAGGAGCTGCTGTTGATGCACAGACGAAGGTATGAACACCACTGTCAACTTGTATTATTTCCTTTCAGGGAGGCATGAACCTGTAGACTGGACTAGTAATCAATTTCAGGGTGAAACTGAAATAATAGCAGAAAAACTTTCCTTGTAATAAATTATTATAGAATATATTCTGAAAACTGAAGATGTATAAACTTGAATGTTTAGTCTTATGCTCACTCTTTGAGCAGTAAGCTTATTTCTTGCCACATATTTAGATCATTATAGATTTAGATTGTATCCTACTATTGTGTTTCACTGAAGGTAAGTGGGATTGATCTGTTTTATATGTAAGGAAACTTTCAGAAAAGCCTGAGCTCTCCCTACAGAGTCATGTAATTTTTTACCATATGCATACTCTCGTATTTTTTACATGTTGCACATACTTTTTGTTCAGCTGACAGTAGAAACAAAACACAGGAGAACTGTTACTTAAAACATCTGTATTTACAGCAAGAGAAACAATGTAAATGCAACGTAGGCATTCCTGGCTATTAAGTGGTTAATACCTTTTCCCATGACTTAAGAGACTTACTTTATGAAATGAAGTAGTCTCCTTTCCCTGAGCTGCTAGTAAAAGTCCATCCGTAGACACGATTCTGCAAATAAAGCCATTGTTCATTTGTAAAGATTACCCCCTACTCCTACAGCTTGCCTCAGCCTTCGTGACTGGATGCCTCTGAATTTCTAAGCCACTTTGTTTTGCAAAGCATAGTGAGGTGAGCTATTTCATCATATGGGTCCATTCTAGGGAACTGACCTTTTCTGCTGTCCCCAGTTCAGACTAGACCATTGTTCTTCTGGTGGTAAACATTAACCTGTTAGGTTGTCAGTAAATACTGCTCTACTCTACCTTCAAAAATAATACTAGAGAGGAAACATTTAACTCTTGAGGACAAATTTGAAATTCTTTATCACTGTTATCTAATATGAAATGCATGTATGTGATGGCGGTCCATTTCAAATTTACTAGCCTAAAAATAGTTTTGCCTAAAGTAAATATTTGGACTCCTAAATAAGAGACCTGCCTTTTCAACGTGCTTGGGGATGGCTTTTGAGACCCCAGGCAATGACACCTCCCACTTCACAGTATTGGTTTTAAGAGCAATGTTGTGAGTAAATTCCAAAAGCCTGTGTACAAATGGTTTTGTGCTCACTAATGGTGTATATGGTGCTCAGAATTTAACGATGATGATCTCAGTGTTGATTACACTTAAAATTCTTCATGCATTGTCTAGATCTCTGAGTAATTCCTTTAGCTGGGTAAGAACTCAGTTGTGATAAAACACTTAGACTGTAGCTGATTAAATCAGCACAACTCTCTGCTAGGTGTGTGCCACAAATTAGGTGCTGTGCTTGCATCCCAGAAATGGCCAGGTGTGTCAGACTGTCCAGCAATATTATCATTCTGTCATCACACTGACATCTCAGAAAGGGCTGAATCCATCATCATCTCTGGCTGCAGCTCAAATGATTATAATCTGTGCTAGATGGAAAAGTCATTGTTATGTGATTTTTTTACTGTGTAATTCCAACAGTACCAGCTACTGATTTCAATGACATTATTCTAACATGAAACTGCAATAGTTCTGCTGAAATCCCAGGAGTTTCTCCATGTTTATACTTTTGTGACATATCCTCAGCCTATATTTTACAGATGAATCAGTCTGGGTTCTTATCATCTGCTAAATCATCCAGCAGCAGATGAGGTCTGCCCTGGTTCATTCTTTGCACGATTTCCTCAGATGTTTGTGGTTCCCTTTCTGGAGGTAGTTCCTACCTAGTTTTGGTTTCTGTAGCAAGACATTGCAGAACCTATTCTTTTAACTTGGTCAGAGCTGGATCGCCTCCTAGCCTGTACAACTTGTCTGTGAGTGTTTGCCTTTCTCCCACTCTTCTCTGTCCTACAAATAGTAAGTAGTCTAAGGAGACATTTACACTGACAGGTGCAGGCAGTCACGTGTTCCCTTTGGCCGCTCTCCTGTGTCCAAGTAGGATCCAGTTCTGGACTAGTGGCCTTTTAGTCACTTTAGCATGGTGGAAACATCTGAGATACTGTCACAGCTGAGAGGCAGAGCATGTTTGTTGGGTCTCGGGGCTGGCCTGGTACAGTTGCACAAGCTCTGTACTGAACTTTAAGCCTAGCAGTGTGGCAATGTGGTGGAGCAGGCATGTGACTGTAGAGACACACAGAAAAGGGGCTTCAGTTTATCATTCAGAGATCTCCTGTGGGTGGAGCTGAATTTCTTAATTGCATCTCTGAAAATTGAACTAATCAGTAGGTAAAACCATGCACAGGGAATAAAATTACAGTCATATTTGGCTGTCTGCAGCATGAATCCTGTAATCAGTAGTAGTCATATAATTTTAAAGAAGCCAACAGTAAGTCCCTTGCTGACCCTCATTCCTCAGTTACCTATATAACTAGTGCAAGTAAAGTATGGGACTGCCCCATAGTTGTCAGGAAGTGGGGCAGGGACTCATAGGTCAGGCAAAGTCACGGTGTATTTAAGCAGAACTACTTTATAGTGTAACAAATCACCTGTCTGGGAAAATATGCATTATTAATCCTATAGGCCTCTGCGGTGAAGATCACCTGCAATGGCTTGTCCTCCTGCTTACCGTGCTAATTTGTGCTCCCTGCTGTGGGGGACTGCCTGCTCCTTACGAAGAAAGTGCCCACATGCCTTGCAGGATTGTGTTAGAGTGAGCTTGATGCTTATTCACTGGCTTCTGCAGAGTCCCATCTGCTGGGTTTGTGCAGCAGTGAGCCCTCCAGGCTCCATCCACGCAGTCAGCCACATGGAGGTCATCTGCCAGATACCTACTCACTACCGCCTGGGATATAAGGAAAGTGCTAATGCAGTACCATGTATTTTAGCATGGAATAGTTTCTAGATAAACTGATGATCATCTTGAGTTCCTAAGGAAAGAGCTGACAAGCTCTGAACTTCTACAATGAAGGAAAAGATGTTATGCTGTAAGAACCACCATACCTTGACCTCATGTTCTGTGCAGGTGAAGTTAGATGATGGGCTTGTAAAATAGCAGCTCTGTAGTTACAAGCTCTCTTGTTTAGATGGATTAACTGTTCTATGGGAATAAAAGGTCTGTGCATGCTGCCTCTAAAACCAGAGACACTGGAGAGCAAGGTACAGCAACAGCTGAGTTGGCTTCAGAAGCACTGTTGCTATGCTCGCATGTTTGCACGATACAGTCCAGCACGTCCAGTTCAGATTCATTTCTTCAGACATACGGTGGCAGAGATGTGGCCATCCGTGCCTTAGAAATCAGTGAAGCTGCACAGCTTAGAGTGGCATTATATTGGGGATCTCTGCTACCAGCAGTGTCACCATTAACCTTTTGTTTTCTTCTCTCCATTTCACATCCATGCGCTTTTGTTACCTCAATTATTGTGGTCTAGATGACTTTGGTAGTCTTTTTTATTGTTGTTGTTTTTTCTCTGTTTGATTCTCTCCTTATCATATTTCTTATTTTCGCAGGTTAAGTAAGCATCAGTTACGTCACTCCAGCACAGTATCTGTCAATAGAGGGAGAACACTTAATATCTTAGGAGGTCATTCAACTTCTTGAGTAGGGACCAATGAGCTATCATCTTCCACCTGTGGTACATGTTCTTTAATCATCATTTTTATATAACTTACACTCCCTGTGAAAACATCTTGAGTTTGCAGTTCTGACACACAGGAATTCTTCCTCCCGCTCAGGTTCTGAGGGCCACACACATGATTGGGGGTTTTCAGGTGATAAGAGGAGAAGATTGGGCAGAAACACATTTTCTATCTTGAAGTTATAGCAGGGAAGAAAAAAATCCAATACCACAGAAAAATCTCTTGTGCAGGAGATTAGTATGTATGATTAAGAACAGTTCTGGCTCTAAAACTTAGGAGCGTTTTCAAAATTGCTCTCAGACCTGAACCATTGTAACTGTGGTTCTCTCTTGGGGTGGTTTCCCTCCCAAGAAATTTTTTTCCTGAACTTCGTTGTAGGAAAAGGCATGAAAGGAAGAATAGCTGCTGGTTTTGAAGTCCATTTATTGATGGTGTTACAGGATCCTTCTGGTTCTGCTGCACCAATTAACTAAATAGCCTCTAATCCCAGAGCTGCAGGAGTCTGTCTCAGTCAGTGCTGGAGAGTAAACAATACTGGTTTAGCACGCCAGAACTAGTGCTTGAGAGGCCACAAGGCTGCTTCTGTCACTTGAACATGTGATTTTGTTACGTGGGTTTAAGCCTAGCCATGTTAAGACTGAGCTCCAATTGATAAGCCACAGAAAACACCTTATCTTAGTATGTAAGGAGCAAATAATAGAGTGGTGGAAAAGTAGCAACACTAGAATGCACTTCAGAGCTGCTTCAAAACCCTTCACATTTAGAAAGCCTTAAAAACTGAATTTAGTGTTCACAGAAGGCATGTTAGTGTCCTGCTGCAAAGGCAGCACTTTTTGTCCATTCGGACACTACATTTGTGTGTCTAAATTTAGGTATGTTAAAGAGTTTTCAATGCTGAAACTGTGTTATGCAGTGTCATGATTAACACAAGGAGTGCTCATCTTGCACATAATATTTTGAGTTAAAAATCAATCTGAAGCCATGGCTGTGAGCAGCGACTCCTTCTCTGGTGGTCATGTTGAGTATGTAAAAGCTATACTGGTACATGTGATGTTGCTTTTGTTGCAGGGCTATTGTGCTGGGAGTTGGCATGAGTAAATACTGTTTAATGGCTCAGCAGGTCTCCACATGTCATTTTTCAACTGTTTATCCCATTGGATAGTGTTATTGTAGGATACACCATTACCATGATGGACTGGCAAAGGAAGAGTGACAAGAGAAGAGTGTTGGTTCAGTCAAGGGTGAAGAGCAGGATTTGGAGCTTTGATCTCAGTGCAGGTCATTTTAGTCAAACAGTTGCTACACTGCATCTGCTAGGGGAACTGATGGTCTCACTGTCCCTGGCTGTTGACTGTCTGGAAAATAAAGCCAGTATTAAACTGTCTTTTGTTCCTAAAACTGTACTATTGGTAGGAGATAATGGTGACTGAGAGGTCATGATGTTCTTTTGCAGGTTGAGCCGGGCCTTTTATTTCAGATTTATTCAGGTCTGCCTGCCTTGTTCTGACAGGAGCCCCATACCAGCCCGAGTGCTACAATGGTTCGTAACAGCAATCCAATTTTAACATTGGAATATCTAAATTTCAGATGCAGAAAGAGATAGGAAGGAGGCAAGGAGGGTGGGAAGTGCTGTCGAGAAGAATCGCTTTCATATGGAATGAACACTCACATACAGATATCTTCAGTGTATCTTCATGGTACATTATCTCTCTCTCCTTGGCTCTTGGTATATGCTCAGGTTTCATCAAGACATTTGTGTGGAAATTTCCAGCCTAATCCATACAATAATGAAACTTTGCAAGGTACTGCAACATAGAATCATAGAATTGTTTAGGTCAGAAAAGACCTTTAAGATCGTTGAGTCCAACCATCAACCATGCCCACTAAACCATGTCCTGAAGTGCCCTGTCTACATGCTTTTTGAATACCTCCAGGGATGGTGACTCCACCACTTCCCTGGGCAGCCTGTCCCAATGCCTGACAACCCTTTCAGTAAAGACATTTTTCCTAATATCCAATCTAAACCTCCCCTGCTGCAACTCAAGGCCATTTCCTCTTCTCCTATCACCAGCCACCTGACAGAAGAGACCAGCACCCACCTC
>VYZV01027531.1:106379-124218 GCA_013401275.1 Pandion haliaetus | reverse complement strand
GTTTCTGATACAGGCCAGGATGCCGTTGGCCTTCTTGGACGCCTGGGCACGCTGCAGGCTCATATTCAGCCGACTGTCAACCAGCACCCCCAGGTCCTTTTCCGCTGGGCAGCTTTCCAGCCACTCTTACCCAGGCCTGTAGCGTTGCATGGGGTTGTTGTGACCAAAGTGCAGGACCCGGCACTTGGCCTTGTTGAACCTCATAAAACTGGCCCCAGCCCAATGCTCCAGCCTGTCCAGATCCCTCTGCAGAGCGTTCCTACCCTCGAGCAGATCAACCCTCCCTCCCAGCTTGGTGTCATCTGCAAACTTACTGAGGGTGCACTTGATCCCCTCGTCCAGATCATTGGTAAAGATTTTAAAGAGAGCCGGCCCCAGCACTGAGCCCTGCGGAACACCACTTGTGACCTGGCACCAACTGGATTTAACTCCATTCACCACAACTCTCTGGGCTTGTCCATCCAGCCATTTTTTTACCCAGCGAAGAGTACACTTGTCTAAGCCGTGTGGCGCCAGCTTCTCGAGGAGTATGCCCTGAGAGACAGTGTCAAAAGCCTTACTGAAGTCCAGGTAGACATGTTAGGCCCTGATTCAGCAAAGCAGTGAAGTGAGTATGTACACAGGTTCGCCTGTTTCATTGGATCAAGGCTGGAGGCCTTTGTGTTCTTTGGATCTAAAGCATTTTCTAGTCTTATTAACAATAATACTGTAGCTTCATTGTCTGACTTTACAGCAGAAAAACAAAAACAGAGCAGCTTGAGAGTCAGCATGACTAGAAAGATGCAGTAATTCAAGCTGTTAAGATTTATGGTTGTTGCCAGTGGAGGATATTAAAGTAATTCACTGACATGATATACAAGGCTTGTGACAATTTCCCTCAAAAAAATTGAAGAGCAAGAGAATAAGGGGTGCTTTGTGTTTGTGCGTTCCATTAGAATTGAAAAGCTCAGTATTTCTGATTTATTGTTTTTCGTCACTTATCCTTATGGCTTTGATAAGCCCTTCCCAGCTGCTAGCTCCCATATTGCTGCTCATTCTTTAAAACAGCTAGAAGCAGCATGGTAGCTGATTGCCAGAAGGTGATGCACGTTAGAGCTGTTTTAAACAAAAGCCCTGATTTTCTTGGAAGTAACTTTTTTAATATTAAGATGCCTACTAAGTCTCCTGGTGCTTTGCCAGTAAATATAACTCTGAACCTAAACTGCTTTGCAGAAATGTGTGTAATTGTAGGGCTGGGTTTGTTTGTTGCGTTTTGGGTGTTTGTTTTTTTAATTATTAATAGCTTTTGAAGCAAAATATTTTAGCCTCCTGGACACATTTCTATAGAAAATGAAAGTAGCAAGCTGAAGTAGCCATGAGAATTGCTACTTTTGGTTGTGTAATTGCAGAATCTGCCAGAAAAGTTAACAGAATATCTGTTTTCCATGAGGATGTTGGGATATAAATATAAATATTATACCTTCCTGACCTAGAAACAGTTGGCTGCAGGAATCTGTACTGCAGCTGAGAAGCAAAGGATATCCTGTCCAGGTCTCAGACATTAAAAGGGCGTTTTGCTAATTAGTTTTATTTTGATCAGTGCCTTCACTACAAATGTTGCTGACTATAAACATGAAAGGTGTCCTCTGGTGGCAGATGAGGTCTAAGATGCCCAGTGAGATGTGACCCGCCATGTCAGATCTCTGTCACTCTGCTGTCAGTGACTCTGTGCTGCATTAGGCACTGCCTCATCAAACACGACATGATGCGAGATGACCACAGGGTATGGCAAACTTAAAAAAAATCTCCCAGGCCCCTCCAGGGAGTTCAGACAGGGAACTGGTATTTTCCCGCCAGACTAGCAGGTGCCCACATCACTACTTGGGACACGCGTGATGCCTGTAGCAGAGAAGCTGCCTTTTGGTGCACGTGCCTTCAGCTGCCTTACCTGGCCAGGCCAGCAGCACCAAGAGCTTGCGAAGGAGGCTCCTTCAGCTTCAGCTCTGGGACACCAAGAGCTGTAGCACGGAGAATAGTGACCATGTCACCATGGAAACATTACGATTTCTACCATGCATTTTGTCACGTCCCAATTTCTCAGGACGATGACTCAGGTTTGCTGATTACCAGGTCAGGATTAAGGTGAAACAACACCAGGGATTCCTTAACTCACAAAACTCAATTTTTATTTGCTCATAGCAAGAATTGGCATGCTCACCACCAAAACTGGTATGCTCACAACAAAAATTGGTATGCTTACAACAAAAATTGGCATGAGGCTATGTCAGTAAACTGTAACATGTGCTAACCATACATGACCAAACATGTACTACAGGCCTTGCTTATTTGGGAACCGGTTCAGGGAAGACAATAAGGGGAGCCCTCCCGTTGAGTCACGAGGTTCAGACTGGACCCCCTTGCTTTCTAGACTCCTTCTCGGCGAGGAGCCTGGGTACGGCTGAATCCACTCCTAATCCCAGACTTGGTCAATGGTTTATGTCTAAAGGGATGAGGTGTAGGGATTACAGAAAAGGAAAAGGGGGAGAGAGAGAGAGAGAGAAAAGAGAAAGATTTCACTGGTCCTGGGTCCAGTGTTGGTGCAGTCAGCCGAGGGGTCCGGTTCCGGTGGGTTTGCGCACATGGGGCTTCAGTTTGTGTCCTTTTATCGTCCTTGCCCCTCCTGCGGGTGGGCACTCGAACTCATTAGGCTAATTAGGTAGCCTTTGGGCCGTGGGCTTGGGGGTCATTTGGGGAGTAGCTTCCCCTTCCCTGTTGCCATAGATGGTGAGCTGCCCTGTTCAGCACATCAGAGCAGCACACCAGAGCAGGGAGCTGTGCACCCTCCAACATGCCCTCCCCGTCCTGTTGCTGATGGGCACTGATGGGCTTCTTTTCACCTGGGTTTCCCTGCTCGGCAGAGTTCCTTGTTATGCAGAGTTAGTTGTCAAGCAGAACTTGCCCCACCACAATGTTTGAGACATTAACTCCTTCAGTCTCTCACACATTTGGAGGGGAAAGAGGAAAAGTTTTCACTTAGCCTCTGATTTAAACTGCAGGCTGGTTAGGAGTGAGAAAGAGCATCAATAATCTCTAGCCATTTATGAAGGTACCACATGTAAATCTTTGTATATACCATTTGTAGAAGGAAACTGATGTTGTACTGCAGTAGATACTGGGGGTTTGATAGCTCCTTCTTCAATATTCATTGTTACAGGCTGGAGAGAGGAGCCTTTACAGATCACTTCAAAGGGAAAGTTGAGATCAGCTAATCTTGGCTCTCTGGTACTCTCCAGATTTTAATGTTTTAGGGTTATTAGTAGGGGGTTCCCAGCAGGTGGCCCTTGACTTTGGATTTCATCTCCCCAGTTGGTTTTATGATGCCTGATTTTTGTTGACCTTGCAGGTCATGTTAAGAGGCCTGTATTTTGAAGGGGGAGAAGGGAATTAAGTTCTTGGATGAGGAGGTTTCACAGCATTTTTTTTTTTAACTGATATTTTGATAGTTTGGCCATGTTTTAATCTGAGTTTATCTTTGGACATGTAGGAGCAGCAGCTGCGTTTGAAGTACATGGGGTACACTCAGCATTGTGCTTGAAGACTCAAGACTCTGGCCAGCTTAGGGAGCCCTGTCAGATTCAGACCCTGGGCACTGCTAGGAAGCTATTAGGCCAACCATAAACTAACAGCAATTGTAAGATGAGGTCCCGGTGTTCAGTTCATGATGATTACATTTTAGCTAGTGCTCAGGCTCTTACCACCATGCACAACTATTCTGCGGGAAAAGTTCCTTGTAGTCATTTGGCATCTGATCCAATGTTCATATATAAGTCAGTGGAAAGTTTCGTTCTGCTGATGCCAATGGAATTTGGATTCAGAGCTGTTTCTTGCAATGATTAACTTGTCCTGGTTGTCAAAGCTAGCAGTTTCTATAGATGGCAAAGGGCATCTAAAGGCAAATTAACTGAGGGAAAAATACACACCCTAATTTAAAGTAACTGGCACAGCTACCATCTCCTAGCATGTGTTAATACGACTGAAATTAGGTAACCTTGTGTGAAGTAGTACCAGAGGCAAAGTGACATGAAGAAAATGGTGTGTCTAAACGCATGGATGCTTGAAATTTCCCTCTAGTGGAAATAGTTCACATTTGAGGTTTTCTCTTTCTTTCTTCTGAGCAGCTTTGACCTCATGGTTTGAACATGTGTGTAGTAGTAGCTCCTGAACCCCAGGCTGACCTTGGACTTGCCTCCTCAGTGCTTTTGACCAAGTTGTCTAACTTGGCCACACCTCATTGACGTGGATGTACAAATGAAGGATGACAGGCTGCAGCTTTTAACTCCCTGTGAGCTTCTTCTCCTTGGGCACCAGGCTCTTCTTCTCAGAGCAGGAAAGCAAAGGCACTTGTTCACCTTTAAACACTGATGAGAGCAGCAGGAGCCTGGTCAACGTAAGACCACTCCGTCTTTCAGTGTTTCTACCCACAAGGTTGGCTTTTGGATCTAGTTCCAGATTGTTCAATCCCAAGTAGTGAATTTTCCTTCTGGCCGTGTGGCTGCTTTGGGCTCTACCAGCAGCCAAGACATGCATCATGGCCATGTTTCCCTATATATTATAACTGACTGTTCTGCCACTGAAATTAATGATCTCAGCCAGTCTCACCTCTTACCCTTTTTCTGGAAGCAGAATTCTTATACATTAACAGCAGTGCACATTTGCAGTGTATTTTACTATGAGTTTAGTGTATTTGTGTTCCTCATATCAGACATGATTTTTACAGCCTAGCAATTGATTATTCCATAAAAACTGGTAACAGAGCATGGGGCTAGTACTGCGTTGGAAGTCCCACAGAGTAGCAAAAGGACATATTACACTGGCAGTGTAGTTTCATCCTGCTTGCAAAATGGTGAAGCGCCATGTGAACACTGGCTAAGATGACCCTTCTGGCATCTCAGAGCCCATCAAGTGGGCCCATGAAACCTGACCTTTAAAGGGGAAAGGAATCCCAATGACTCACCTCAAGAGAGGGGGAAGCCCATTAATCCATCTCTGTGAACCAAGCAAAGCATCTGCTGGAAAGCCATCAAGCTGTTAGTGTGAGTGGGGGGGAGGTTTGGGGAAAAGTGGCCTCTCGCCAAGGCGTGGAGAAAAATAGCAAGTGTCCTGTTTAGAGGTAGCCATCTCCTGAACTTTGTGCAGCTCTAGATTGATTATGTTTTTTAAGGAAGAGATAGTGTTGTCTTGCAAGGAAGATAAGGTAGGAAAAGATAATTACTTCAAGAAAGATAATCTAATAATTTCTAATATGTTAAGCATGTCAAGTAAGTCCAGCTTTTTCAAAACTGCTAACAGTGTTCTCATGGACTAAGAGATTAGAAAAAGAGCAGCAAGAGCAAGCTTTGGTCCTCTTTCTTTTGTTGCATTGTAAATTACATGTTAACTGTTGATTAAAGTGTTTATTACAATTAACAGGTTTCAACATGCTGTTTGACTCATTTTAAATATGTGGGTTTTAATGTGAGTGACTTCAGAGTCAGCCTAGTGACTTCTGCTTTGCTACCAGGAGTAGTTTTTAAAAAACAGTAGTAGTTTTTTAAAATCTTGTCAGGTTTTTAAGTTATATTCTTCTTGTACCAACTGGTTTTAGAAAAAATTCCAAAATGTATATACTTTACTATAAAAAGCCATTTAGTTGTGTTTAGAGCATTCGGTGGGGGAGTCCCAATGTTGACATTTTTAGTCTGTCCACTGGTAATGAAAAATAAGTAATAGGAACAAAAGGGATACATTCGACATTCTCATCTTTGCAGCTGCCAAGAAAAAGCAGTTTCTTTCAGTTTGCATAACGCAAGGCCAGACACATGAAAAATTAGACCTTTCTGTCTTAGAGCCTCAACTCACCAGCTGGTGTTCCAGTTTCTGTAGGACAAATATTGTTCTGGCAGAGCTGGCAAATCAGTTGCATTGTTTTAGATTTACCTTCTGGGTGTTTCAGTCAGAATGGATGGGCTGCAAATTGCACTGTAGCTGAGGCAGCCCTCAGCAAGCCTGGTTTTTAGAAAGTTGTTATTACTTACTTATTTACTTGTTTATTTATTATCACACTGTAGTAGCACCAAGCTTGTGAACCTAACTGTGCACGCATTTGTTTAAAAAGGCGGGGTCTGCCCCAGAGACCTGATAGTCTGACATTGAAGAGGAAGGCAAATCTGTAATCAACATTGCATGTATTGAAGATTACAGAAACACAAGGCATTCAGAGAGGGTCGCAAAAAATGGGACTTGGTTGACATTCATGAGAAGTATGGGTTTCTTCCAAGGTTGGAGGATTTTTTCACGTAGGCCAAAGAAATAAAGCTCAACAGGATTTTTGCTGTTTCATGTCTGGGTTTTTTTGTCAGGGGACGTGTGGGATATTCACGTTTACTAATTGCTTATGTTCATTCTAGATGGGATACACTCCTTTGCATGTTGGCTGCCACTATGGAAACATAAAAATTGTTAACTTCCTTCTGCAACATTCTGCAAAAGTTAATGCCAAAACGAAGGTGAGTTTTCCGCCTCTGCCTCGCTCGTTTTGTGGAGGTGGCTTGTGCGCCATCCCCGCTGCAGCCTTTCCCTTTCCCTGTGCCTACAGAACGGGTACACGCCGCTGCACCAGGCTGCGCAGCAGGGGCACACCCACATCATCAACGTCCTGCTCCAGCATGGCGCGGCACCCAACGAGCTCACTGTGGTAAGTGCAGAGGGGCCGCTGCGAGGCCACCGCTTGCCCCTTGGGCTCAGTCGTCCCACCTCTTGTAAAGGATTTGAGCAAGGGAAATGTGAAAAAAAATGTGTGTGGTGGGAGAGGAAAAGAGCAGAGGAAGTCCATTCCCATCGCCCCTACATCCTCTATGCCATCATCTCTTCCAAAACTAGAACAGCAAACATCTGAAAATCTTTTAATATTCATCCCATTTCTGTAAAGAGTTAAAAACGTACAGTTAAATATCCTACTACCCAAAATATATTTATTTCAATCACCAACATGCAAACATTTATTTGGCTTTTATTGTGCATTCTTCTGCAGTTAATTAGCAGTTTCTACACTTTTCCTTGCTAACAGTCAACTTCTGTTATAAATATTTCGATTGCTAGAATGGAAACACTGCCCTCGCCATTGCTAAGCGACTTGGCTACATTTCAGTCGTTGACACATTGAAGGTGGTGACAGAAGAGACCATGACTACAATTGTAAGTACAGCTTAGTTCAGTAGTAAATGGAAGAATTTTTCCTAAGCCAGTGTATTCAGCTTTGTTCAGTTACATGTCTACTGAGATTCCAATTTAATTTCCACCTATTTCCTTTCAGCAGTATAAGGTGGATATTAAGTCAGATATGAGCAATATATTTTTAAGGTAGTAGACACTATTAGGATGCATGCAGAAAGAGTACCAACCGAGCAGAAAATGGACAGTGTAAATGACTGGTCATAGCTGCCATGTTTTTCCACACATCTTGTTGTTTAGGGCACAAACCACATGAATAGTTTGTAGTTGAAAAGACATTCCTATAGGCTTGTGTAAATAGAAGCTGCTTCTGCCTTATGAGAGGGTTTGCCAAGGGACTGATGTATAATGGCTTGTATTTGGCCTAAGAGAACCTATTCCACTCTAAAAAGTGGTTGGAATTTACTTAAAAGCACATCATTGCATAGTTTCTGGCATCTTCTGAAAGATGGTGAAAGGCTGACATCCGCAAGTAGGCACAGTCAGCTCCTGCAACCCCAAATATCCATTCACTGACACGTACATGAACTCCAGCTCATCTGTCTTGCCTCTCAGGAAGGCTTATTGCAGCATTAGCCACGAGAGATTAAAGGGACTAGCAATGGTCAAATATTACCTGCTATCAGAAAAATGATGATTCACAAAATCCAAAATACTTTTCAGAAAGATCTTTTGTTCGCTAACGTTTTGCCAAATTGCTCTGTGAAGAAAACAGTTTTGTAAGGTGAGGAGCCTCCATGCACCACCATAGTAGTAAAGCCAAAATTGGGTCTTAAGAACATAAATTCAGAGCACTGGTTCCAAATTTGCTTTTTCCTTTCTGCATTTTTTTTTCTGATTAAAAAGAAAAAGAGAATTTTGTGCACATATGTATTTTTAGGCATATCAGTTACTGTGTGTTCCATGTTTTGTCATCACCCATTTGTGTGGTCTATCAGTGCAAGCAGGTGGTTGCAATACGATGTGCATTTGGGGTGACATGCAGATTTTAGCTCTGCTACTACAGGTGCCTTTTCTTTCTGTGGCTTTCCTGGCCACAGAAAGTGGCCTGGCCACAGCAGTGGTCAGTAATTCATTAGCTTACAGAAAATCCACCACACAAAAGACAAATTTCAGAGCAATAAAATATAAAGGAATATGCCAGAAAATAATCACAATTTTTTCTTACAGCTTCTCTCTAGTTTTTTTCAGGAACACATTTCTCTCTAGAAAGATTCCAAAACAGTTTTCCACACCCTGAAAAATTTGATGGAGAAGATTATGTGGGGTAGCATAAATTTGAATGATTGCCTAGTATACAACTAGGTAGCTGCAGGAAAAGTAAAACCACAGTTTTATGCTAAGAACTCCCAATATCACAAAGTCATTCTTAGCTTGTACAACCAAGAAGCTGGGGGAGTTTGTGCTGCATGAGATGACTGACCATTTATGTTCTGTAGATGAAGAAGAGTAGAGAGATGGTGGGTCAGGCTGTGAATTGTGCTAGAATAAATGTTAGATGCAGAAAGGCCTGTACTACCCCAAATATCTACTCTCAAGAGAAGCCCAGAAATAATTTCCATTAAAATCAGAATATGCTGCTTATCAGTCATAAGTGTGTAATTGTCAGACTTCGGAAATCTAGAAATGAAATCTGATTTACAACTGAGGGTCTTAAAAACTCAGTTAGACTAAGACCTCTTTTTTGAAGGCTTGTGGCTAAACAACTCTCAAAAGTAAATTTAATGAAACCAGGGATGAACATAGCTGATTTTACTATGATTTATATTCAAACACCAATAAAAAAATCCAGAAGTGCCTGAAAAAGAAAGTCCTTTGATTTTGCTAGTTTAACAGCAATGTGTTAAAAAGCTTTGCAAGTAATTCCCATGAAATTAAATAAGTGTGAGGCTTTTTATAAGTTTTGTGATGTTTGAGCATGCAGGAGCTCCTCTGCCTGTATCAAGTGATGGCAGTAGCCCAAGAAACATGAACTGCCAAACGAGTATTCATGAGGCCAGAGAAAAACTGAAATATTTTTAAATAAATGAAAACGGAAAAGCTATTTTGTTCTCCTGATCTTGTTATTTCTTACTTGTATATGAAGGCTGAGAAGTAATGGTGGTTAAAAATGATATAATATAAAAACCCCATAAAGATGGGAGTGGGTTTTCGTGTGGGGTTTGTTTTTTGGTTGTTTGTTTTAATTCCACTGCACTCCTTGAATGGGAACTCTGCAGGGTCTCCTGTGTGACCTAAAACTTTACCAGTGCTTGTTGTGCTGTACCCCAGCTGGAGAGTAAAATGTGCATGTGTGTGTCATTCGTGGGATATGCAGGTATTCTAGGAACAGATTTCAGGCATTCATAACATTTTTTTTCTGCTTCTAATATTTTTTTGTATTGGTCTCTGAGTCTGAATCAATATAAACATCATGATGAAAATCAACCACTTCTGAGTCTCTTTCATGCACAAATTCCTTAAGGGGTATCATTTAGCCTGTATGTGATTAGAATTTGTCATGGTTTAACTCCAGTCAGCAACTAATCAAGACGCAGCCGCTCACTCACTTCCCCCCTACCCAGTGGGATGGGGGAGAGAATCGGGGAAAACAGAAAAGTAAAACTTGTGGGCTGAGATACGAACAGTTTAATAGAACAGAAAGGAAGAAACTAATAATGATAATGACAACAAAAATAAAATGACAATAATTATAATAAAAGGATGGGAACATACAAAACAATGATGCACAATGCAATTGCTCACCACCTGCCGACCAATGCTCAGTTAGTTCCCAAGCAGCAATCCCCTCTAGGCCAACTCCCCCCAGTTTATATACTGGGCATGATGTGACATGGTATGGAATACCCCTTTGGCCAGTTTGGGTCAGCTGCCCTGGCTGTGTCCCCTCCCAGCTTCTTGTGCCCCTCCAGCCTTCTTGCTGGCTGGGCACGAGAAACTGAATAAAAATCCTTGACTTAGTCTAAACACGACTTAGCAACAACTGAAAACACCAGTGTGTTATCAACATTCTTCTCACACTAAATCCAAAGCATAACACTATACCAGTTACTAGAAAGAAAATTAACTCTATCCCAGATGAAACCAGGACACAAGTGTTCTCATTTGTGGGAAAAACACACAATTCATGCTGAGGCACCTGTGAAAAAATTCACATAGACTAAGCCTGCTCCCAGATTGCAGCATTTTTTGAATGGCAAAGGAGAAACACTTCCCTCAGAAAGTTTAGTTTAAATAGAAATGACATATTCCTGCTCAAAATTTAGATGGCTATTTAAAGAGTTCTCATTAAACCCCTTCACATGAAACTCTCTTCAGTGTATTTGTTTATTCTTTTGATATCATCATCATCTAGGCTTTCAGCTCATGCTTTTGCTGCTGTGAATATAGTTTAAAACACACATATAATACTGCCTATTTCTGTAGTCTTTTTTAATTTAGTTTAGTGCATCCATAAGGAGGAAAGTGAGTAAGAAGCTAATCTTGTTTTTCTAACTGCAGATAAAACTATGTTCTATCTTCCATTTAATTCTTAAAGTAACTATAATTTTAAGAAAAATTGTCTGCACTCTGAAATGATTTTTTTTCTTTGACAGACTGTTACAGAAAAGCACAAAATGAATGTACCTGAAACCATGAATGAAGTTCTTGATATGTCTGATGATGAAGGTACTAAAAAATAAAAACCTCTTGCTTATTTTTCAGTCTTTTGTTGTTGTAAGAAATGCTTGTTTAAAAAAACAAGAAACAAACAGTATTAGTTGGATATGGTCTTTGCACATTTGTTACTGTTTTACATTGTTTTGTTGACACATTGATAGTCTATGCTTTTATTTAATTATTTTGTTTATTTAAATCATGCAGTTCGTAAAGCCAATGCCCCTGAAATACTCAGTGATGCTGAATATTTGTCAGATGTTGAAGAAGGTATTTGTGCATTTTTGTATTGCAGTGATATTTAACTTAAGCCTCTTCCTTTTATTTCGTCTGTCTGAAAATTAATCCTTTCGGATAATTTTCTTATTATCCCACTAACAATACTTTCTGCTTTACGATTAAGAATGCTTTCAAAAATTCTTTGAGCTATTGCTGATAATCCTCTAACTTTTTCTGAATTCCTTACTCCCATTTTTTTAATCAAATTACCTCCACTTTCCTGGAATAGACCTTTTGCTGCTACTTCTATAAAGGCAAGAAGTGTTTTATTATTGTAACTGAAAAATTAAATATTGGACAAAAGGTTCAAATACCAAAACACTTTGGAAGAAACAGCCTATAGTGAGAGTGAACAGTAGAAGGAATTAGGTTTTTGTTGTTGTTTCTTTAAATCCTGATGTGAATTCAGGTCTGAAATTGTTGATTTACATTGATAGTGGACCCTTAGCCTGGAAAGAAGTATTTTCAGGTTTGGGGGTGGGGGGGGTGGGGGGTGTTAAAAACAATATTTCAGTCATGCCATTCAGTAAAAACACATCAGATTACTTTTGTCCTGAATAAAGAGGGTGCTGCATTGGGCTCACAACGTGTTGGTGTTTGTTAGTATTAAGGAAGTACCTTGTAGCTGAGATTTCACCTATATCATTCTGCAGAGTGACATTAAATCTGTGAGTGGCAATAAAGGCCTCTGTTTCCAATGCCTCTAAATAAGTCTCCTGAGCTATGGGCACTAGCTACCTGCCCATCCCAGCTCACTCCTCGGTGCTGGGCAGGTTGACATGGCTTCAGTGGTCCCCAAGTATTTAAAACTCCTTTAGCAACTGCTTCCCTTCCCTCTACCAACATCCCCCATTAGGTCAGACCTCCCCTGTTTGGATGGGCAGGAGTCTGTGCGAATTTCACCAGGAACTGCAGGTTTCCAGAGGCCAGGGCGGGATTAGGTTCCCAGGTGACATTCAGAAACAGGAAGGTCTTGAGTTGATGAAGAGGATGACGGTGTCCTGAAGGTGTTTTTGTGAGTGCTGATTCACTTACATTAGAGCTGCAGTTTTTTCTTCTCTAGTAGGAGAACAAGTGACTGGGTTCAATTTTCTTGTGCTTCTTTAGTCAATCTCTCTTTCTTCATCCCTAGTGATATATTTACTTTTAATTTTTATAGCATTTAAGTAGTAAGGTGTAAAAGATATTTAGCTAAGTTCATTGTGTGCAGCTCTTGTTTAATTCATGCATTGAGACTTTTGGTTTGTCATTGTGTTTCCACTGCTGCAGTTCCAAATGGATAGTGTTCTCACCTCACACCTGTGTTTTCCAAGTAACTCTTAGGCTATTGTACTGCTCAAAATGCTGTATTGTTTTAACTGACTGGAACAATGATGCATAATAGTGTTAGTTAATAGAGCAGTAACTGTTGCTGTATCCCACTGCCCAGCATGCAGTGAGGTACAGATGAGAAACACTCCTATATGCAATCTGAATATGAGAACCAAAGATGTAAAATGTGTCTTTTAATGTACGGGATCATTTTTTAGGCCAAATCTGTGGAAGGCTTTTATAGTCACTAACTCTCAGTTTAACAAAACCCAAACCAAACCAGAAGTGAAGAATGCAGGTAATACAATCGGTTCCTTGCCTAGAGATTGTATTCTGCACCCATGTTGTTACCAGGGGAGCTAAGAGACTGGTTTATATGTAACAGGGTCATTTTCAAACCTAACACTGGAAGGGAGCTCTCAAATCAAATAATAGGTTTTTTATTCTATGCTGAAGCATTCCATTGTGCAAGGCATGAGATGAATTACAGGCTTTCTGTTAATAGCCACTGGCCTGTCTCTCTTTCCTGGCTTGCACATCTGTAAAGACATACCAACGCCCATCCCCACAACTCCTCAATGTTGATGGGGTATTTATATACAATGCATCCACTTACGCTAGCAGAAATAAGTATGTTCAAGATGGTAATGCACACTGACAAATCTCATAGCCAGGGAGCTGATTTCCAAGTGAGAGAAGGGCACAAATCACAAATCTACCACCCAAATCCGAGCTCTCCCTCACTTGGCTAACGCTCCTATCATTAGCCAAAATTCTTCAGTGAGAGAAACTTGTTTAATGATTTCTCAATATGCCACAGTCCTCAAGGTTTCTCTCTTAAGAGCAATTGAAGGCTTGTAAAGTAGAGTCTGAGAGCTCAGAGACAAATGTCACGAAACTGTCGCCATGTGTTTATGTCTTGCTGTGCCCGCTAAATAAGTATTTACATGGAAATTGTGTAATTTCTCTTCCCTGCTGAGGACAGTTTGGTTTGGAGTCAGACTGGTCAAGAGGAGAGATCTTTTCTTCCTTTTCCTAGACTAGTCTGGCAAATCTGTCCAAATGAGGTTAAGAGCTGGGAAACGGCTAAACCACAAAAAAGAAATGGTGTTTTTTTGAAAGATGTGAACATGATATCGTGGGAAAAAAATGAAGGCTCATCTTTGTACGTAGCAGAAAGTTTGTAGAAGAATATAGAGCAATTCCGATGCACACTGAACATGTGCTCTGCTTTTATTTTTGAAGAGACTGCAAATCTTATAAATGTGAAACCTGAGACTGCAAGAAGAACTGGACCTTTCCTCTTACTATCTCCAGATGTGAGCTCCCACCCCACGCCCTGTGCAGCTGGGAGCCCCAGCGGTGCGCCCTGTGGCCACAAGGCTGGCGGGGAGCTGGGAATCAGCCATGCTAAAGCACAGCCCGAGCTGTCTGTGGGAGGCCTGGAGGGAACCCCCTCCTCTGCAGTCACATGCTCAGCCTTGGAGCATCCCTCCAGCTGGGTGCAAGAGCTTTAGTCTGGAAGAGGAAGCTGGAGCTCTGCTGGGAGCACAACCCAGCAACGAGCTCTGACACAAGAGCCCCCCCAAAAGCTGCCGCTGCTGTCCCAGAGACAAACGGACAGGGAGCAATGGAAGCTGATACAAAGAGTGGTGAGACTATGTGAGCAATGAAGGGAAGAAAAAAATCCAAACCAATAAAGGGTTCAGGTGTTGAGAATTTAGACAGTCATTGTCAGGAAACACTTACTGTTGAGCTTTTAATTTTTTTGATCTGGTCTTCAGTAGACAACAAACTTTTGGGTGTAAATAAGGACACTGTTTTAAACCCATTTAATGGAGATTCCTCTCTCAGTAGGAGTAAGTATCATGCTCATCAATCCCTGGCAGATTAGACAGATGTCCTAACAGGACGTGAATGCACACTGCCTGATCCCCGAGTAGGTGCTGAGATACAGCAGTTTAAGTGCATTTAAGACAGGTCAGGGCATCCCCATTGTCCTGGTTTCAGTCTGTTATTGATCATTTTAGGAGGGGTTGATTTATTGTATTTTTACGTGCAGAGTTTTTCTGAGTGTCTTTGTCTCCATAAAATTTTACAGATTCATGAAAGTTTCAGCGGTTTGGTATTGGCTTTTCTCCACACTTAATGTGAAACCAAAACGTTGGCTACAACTAGAAGCATTCTGTTCTTCCCCACGGCTGTACCTCTTCTGCCATCACACAGCTCTGGACAGGCTGTGATGAGGGAGTGGAAGAAGCTTCAGAGATCTTTAGGAAAGCCAGTGACAAATGCCCATTTGGATGCCAGGCTATGATGAAATTTTGTTTGGGCCTTTTCCCAAGCCACACGATGCCTTCTCTCCTGCTGCCAGGGAGCCTGTATTTCTCACCGGCTCCTAAAAAGAGCACCTACCGTGCACTCTTGCAATTCCCAGCTGTAGGAGACACACTGAGGGACCAGAAAAAGGGGAAAACATGGGTGATGAGAGGTGTGGAGANAAAAAAAAAAGCTGAATGAGGGCTAGGCTAAAACATACAAAGTAGTGGGCGGCAAAGTGAGCAATAATGCTTGCTGCCTCTCCAAAAGTCCAAGAATAGGGGGCACCAGTGAAACCAGCAAAAGGCAGATTCAGCTTAAAAGGGCTGCTCTTCCTGCAACAGGTAGTTGAATTGTGTGACTCCTTACACACATCCTTGGTGTGTGAGGAACGCTGAAAGTTTACACGAGTTCAAAGTGTTACTGGAAGAATTTAAAAATGGGAAAAAAAGCTCTGTTCATGACTATAGAAACCTCTTGCAGGTTTAGAAAATAGGTGCTTAAATCACTGCCAGCTAGAAAAATGTCCGAGAGGACTTCTGCTGTTTCGTGTTCTTAGATTCTTCTGTGAAGTGTGGCTGCTGTCAGTGACAGGATACACTAGAACTGATGGGCCTTTGCTTTGACCTACTGCTGCTCTTCTTTCCTGGATTTTGAACCGTTTCCTATACAATACATTTCCTATCCCAATACACTGCGATAGCTGTGTTTGCTCAGTGTTAACAGGGACATCATCTTTCTTCAACACGTAACATATTATGAAGGGAAGGGTGGCAATTGCAGCAAAGCAATGCAGTATTCTCCTTCTCTGGTGTTTTTTCATCGGTGCCTCAGGCTTTGGGGCATTTCTCTGTCGTTTGTGTTCAGAGATTAAGTTCGTCTTCACTTTTCCACGGGACCTCTCTCTGCAGGAATATAGAGAGTACTGTGAGCAAACACTGGGCTCGTTACCTGAAACCCAGAGGATTAGGCTGTGGCACCTAATTAAACAGAGTGGGATTGCTGAAACGTGCACCACCCATTTTGCTCCAGCCTCCCACGATCACAAAACAATGTCTGGAATTCTTTGAAATTACCACTCCTAGATGCAGCTTTTCCTTTGATGAGAGCATTTCATCAGAGTAATCCTGCTCTGGCTGGATTAGCTGCAGAGCAGGATAACATCTAATGCATTTCGCAGCTCAACTGGAATAGGTTTTTATCCTTCTCCACCTTGCCTTTGACAAAAGATGCTCCCCAAGAAAACGCCTCGCCTGTTCCTTCCGGCGGCGCAGCGCTTGTCTTCAGGCGATGGAAGGGCAGAAGTTTCCACATTTGCCGGCCCAGTTAGTAGTTGCTCTTAAAGTTGCCCGTCTCCCTCACCCGCTCGGGGCCACCTCGTCACCTCCCACGCTGCCGTCCGTTTTTGCCAGGCTCCTCGGTTTTCTCTCCGGACTCTCAAGCACCCCACGCTGGAGGGCGGAGAGGGAGCGGGGGCAGCCCCCAGCCCCCGCCGCCGGCACCCACGGGGCGCCTGGGGCTCAGCTCCCGCCGGAGCGGCCGGGGGTGGCGGCGGGGACGAGCGGGGGCGCGGGGGGAGGCCCCCGGCCCCGGCGAGGGCGGGCGGAGCGCAGCGCCCTTCCCCGCAGCCCGGCACCCCCCGCGCTCCCTGCTCAGCCCCGGGATCAAGTTACAGAAAACCTACACCCTCGCAGCACCCCTATTTACATACAAATAACTGGAGTGCCTGCATTTATGTCACCATTCAAGAGGCTTGCCAAGGGAGGCTGTAATCCAATCAGCAGAAGCTTTAAAGGGATGTCTGCGGAGTGATTAAAAGGGGATTTTTTTTTTTTTTCTCTTTTAAACTGTAGTCATTGCTTTTCATTCGGTTTCATATTTGCAAAGAACTTTGGTCTGAGTTGGGAGGACAAAGATGCACATGTCCTAAAATACATTCGAAGAGATCAAGATGTTAAGAAGATCTCAGTTGTTGTGTGGAAAGCGAGTATGACCCACAGGGATTAGTTTGCTTGTGCTGGTTTGGAGATTAACTCTAAATCACTGCTTAAGGACTAATAGGACTAATAGGAATTCTTGGAAGCACCAGGGAAAAAAATCTTATAGACCAGACTGGTGAAAATGGCTTTCCAAAACAGTAAGACTTTTTAAAGTTTAACTTAATGTATAATGTTTCTGTTTCTGGTTTTTTGAATGCTTCCTGGTATATTATGAACATTTAGCTTTTAAACTGTTGCTTAAAATACCGGTTGTTGCTGGGCTGGAGGAGAAAGTTGGTCTGTTTGTTTGCCGTTCGCAAAGCAGTAGCTCAAGGGGTATTTTTAGAATTGATTGTTAGTTGAAAACCAGAGCTCGCCTGCGGTTTCCTGAGTTAAGTGAATGGAGACTAGTCTAAACTCCTTGAATGAAAGCGGGAAACCTATAGCTGGGGTTGCGGGGTCACTTCCCTTCGAGAACACCCTGTGAAACTGCTCTGCTGTGCAACTTTTACACGCCTAAAATGCCTTCGCAGCGAAGGGGAGAGCGCGACCGTCGGGAAGCGAGGAGCTTACGGGGAGCTCGCTCTGCTCTGTGTTGTTGAGGGAACAGGGAAAAAACAAACCCTGCAACCGCGAAAGGCATATTTTGGACTTGCTCTGTCAACGCAGGAATGTAGGTTTGCATGATGTAATGGTATGCAAATGCTCCCAGCGAGGGCGAGCTGCCCCGTTAACCCTTTGCGGCGCCTGCCCTCCTCCCCGAACCTTTAACTTCCCTTCCCGTCGTTTTTTATTGCCCCCCCATCACCTCCTCCTTCCCTGTCGGTGCCCGGCGTCTGCCGTTTTCCGCCGGGTTAACCGTCTGCCTGGGGTGGGTTTTGGCCGGCGGACCCTCCGGGCGGCAGCGCTGGCTCCGCGCAAGGCTTTGTTCTGCTCCCGCGGGGCTCTGCCCTCCCCCCGGCTGGCCGGGCGGGGGGAGGCTTCCTGAACTACTCACCTGCGGAAAAGCAACCCGGGGGGGGAAGCTTTCCCCCCCCCCCAATGAG
>VYZV01027531.1:89933-106369 GCA_013401275.1 Pandion haliaetus | reverse complement strand
GAAGAAAAAAAAAAAAAAAAATCCCCTCTTGCATTCAAACTTGCCAAAGTTGCTGAGAAATACCTAGGGTGGAAGGAAGGCGGGCCTCTTCTTTTACTCGGCGTCCATTCAAGCTTGCTGCACTTTTCAGTACTGGTGGGCAAACAGGCCGTCTCTCACAGCCAAGTATTTTTTGTTTGCTTGGTTTGGTTTGTTTTTTTCATACAGAATAACCTAACTTTAGCTTGTCACGCGGACGTTTTGGTAAGGAAAGCAAAAGTGAATGCAATGGTGCAAAATACAGAAGAACCCTTTAGCTGGCTTAAACGACTGGGGAAAAGTCATCCCTCATACAGCTTGACTGGATTTACATCAAGGTGGAGTTTGGCTCTTTACGTTTGCCCCCAATAAAATTATTTTCTCAGGCCAGTTCAGAGGGTGGATGATTGACGCACTGCATGGAAAGAGCCTTAGGGAAAGTGGGGGTGACGGGATTGATTCCTTGTTGGCGAGCAGAGAAGGGCGTTATGACTTACTAAGCGCACAAACATTTGCAATACATGTAGCTTCTGATTTCAGCCTGGCTTTTGTACTGGCAGGTGAGGATGCAATGACAGGTGATACGGACAAATACCTCGGACCCCAAGATCTGAAAGAGTTGGGAGATGATTCTTTGCCTGCTGAAGGATACATGGGCTTTAGCCTGGGCGCCCGCTCTGCCAGGTATTGTATTTGCTGTTCTTATGTTTTGCGTGTCACCACAGTTACCAGTTTCTGCAAACCAAGTGTGTTCTCTCACACGAAGCTGGAGTCTATTTCGAAACAAAGTAGAGGGGGTGTACTTCCGTGTTATGATAGTGCTGCGCCTTTAAAGCATATGCTCATTGCAGTTTTATTTCATATTCTTTATTCATGTTGGCTTCTTATGGCAATGATGCAGAAAACTAACTTCACTTTTTCTGGTATCTGCTCATGCTCTGAACGTCTCCAAGGCACCTCTTTGCTGGCAGTTTGCAACTGGTCTAGAAACTGATCTAGAACAGCCACCAAAGCCAGGGTTCTTTTCACTACCGCTCGTCAGATTGATACATTAGGGTGTTCCTTAAGGGACTAATTTAGCTGAAGAATGTAAATGCCAGAAAAACTGAATGGCAATCATTTTGCTATTTTGGTGCTTCTATTTCTTTAAAGGTGCTAGTGAGTAATCCAGTCGAAATAGCCAATATTAAAGAAAAATGCTCCCCAAAATAAAAAAGCAGGTGTGCCCTAAATTTGGGTTTCATTTGACAGGGAACGGATTATGTGTTACAGGAAACAGGCCAAAGTTTCTGTGAACCTTATAAAATACTGTAAACTTAATATAACGTCTGACTAATGTTGATTTCAACTCAGGTGTTTCTAGATCAACGTTTTAGATTTCATTTTGCTAAAGCCTGCGATGTGCATTGCTCAAAACAATTAATGCTGTATGAGCAGAGACTACTTCCATAGCTGTGGATTTGCAGTGTATTTACTGACAGTTGAATCGTACTGAAGCTAATAATTAAACCTCATAAGCCGGAGCCCTGAGGACTTTTTCCGATGCTGTAGTTTAAAGATCTGTTTTAGAAAGTGAGTTCATTGTCTAACAGCAAATGGCAACTCCCATAAGGTAAAGCTTAGATGTCTACCCTTCAGTCTTACTTGTTACAGTGGCATTAGAAATGCAAGCATGCAGTGCAAATTTGCCCTTTAGTAGTGCCCAGCCGTGTTTTGCTTCACTTACAATTTTTAGGTAAGTTAGTAAGTATTTATGTGATAATACATTCACGAGGAATGCCAAAACACGTTTAAATAGTCCATTAGCTAGAAAATCAGCAAAACAGATCTGAAGGGAGAATCTTACATCTTTGTAAACTTAATTAACAAAGCTGACATGCTGCTTTTAAACACAAGTTGGCCGGAGCAAGGTCATCGTAGAGCCCAATCAGATGTGGTCAGTCCTGAAGTACCATGGTGATGGTGGAGAGAGAGTGCACTTTGTGTACAGAGCTGGGCACTGATTTACAGGACACCTTTTACTCATTATAGTACTCTTCCCGCACATGTCTAAATTCTCACTGTGCAGGCGGGAGAGGAGAATTTCACAGTCAAGATCTGTTAGGTAGATCTGAGGGTTCAACCTCATGTTACCTTTTCTTTGAGAGAAATCTAATATTCCCATGCTTCTGATTTTAGCAGTGCCATTACTATTTGTTGCTGCGTGGCTCATTTTTTTACATTGCACATGTTATGCTCAGAGGAGACAAATACAGTGTTTTTCCTGTGACGTATTTTATTTAGCAAAAAGTATTTTGTGGATGTATCTTACTACTGATTCTGAGTGTAACATTAAGAAATAAACACATGAAATATATAAGCCATCCAGCCATAACATCTTGCTTCTCCTGTCTGATTCTTTGCTTTCTATTTCTCCCGTTTCTTTTCCACTGTAAATTGCTTTAGTCCAAAAGTCAGGTAAGAAGGCATGGCATCGTGTTACATCTTTCTGCTGCTGCCATTGCTCATCTTCATTTTATTCAGCATTGGAAAGTGACATGCTTTTATTTTGGGGCGGGGGGTTAGGCTTAGAGAATATCCCTCTGTTATAACAAATATAACTTGATTTCTTTATGCCCTTTATCATATAAGAGTCTGCTTAACGTATGCCTACGGTGTGTAATTAAGATCCCAGTTCTGCTTCCAGCACAAGGAGGAATGTGTGCTGAGGGACTAGAAAAGTTCGATTAGCAACTATAAAATGCATGAAACAAGTTGTCGAGTTTTGAGTCTGAAAAGTGTTTCTAGTACAAAAGTGTAATATGTTGTTGGATGTTGCTTTTTATTAATTCACGTTTTTTACTACTTTATTTTCTGTCACGTAGCAAGCATGTCTAGGCCTGCAGCATGTTTTTAGCACATACCATAATGTATCTTCCAGGGTTAAGTGTAACATACTCCTACGTTGATTTAATTGCAACACATTCAGAGAGATCATAGCTATTTCTCAATGGTCTAACATGCACAAAATAATCCCCAAAGCACTGGAATCTGTATTTAATCATCAATAGGCAAATTTCTTCTCTTTATTCTTTCATTTCAAAATTATTATCCTTTTTTCTAACTAAATGAATAGCCAGGGTGTTTATAACAAAGTCAAAAGTGGTGCAGCCACAAAGAGAATGGCAACACATAAAACTTGCTCTTAGTTAAACCTGCTTCAGCAATCTGAGCCACATGGGCAGGCGCTGTAACCTACCCACAGCTCCCCCGGGACCTGCCCTTGTGGGTCTCCTTTCAGGATTAGGGCATGAAGACATTTACCAAAGTTCATCCAAATACTTGAATATGCTTTTCTAGATTTATTCTAAAGCCACGGCGTTACTGCCAAAGCAGTAAACATCTGTTGTGATTTTACTTGCGTATATTGTAGGGAAGGGGCTATTTAACCATAGTCAAATACTTATTATTCCATTTTTTTCCCTTGTATTTATTTCACACATTATGTATATTTTGCCATCTTATGCTATCCCTGGAAGTTGCATGTATTAATTTTTTTTATTTTTATTTTTTGTTCATCTCATTGTCATCTGCACTTTCTATGATAAATGGTAAATACAACAGCCTCCGCTCCTTCAGTTCGGATAGGTCCTACACGCTGAACAGAAGTTCTTATGCCCGAGACAGCATGATGATTGAAGAACTGCTGGTACCAGCAAAGGATCAGGTATGTGCTGTGTCTCTGCCACCAGGTATTTGTGCTTCATATTTATAGGGGATGACAGTCTGCAGCCCTCAGCTGTGCTTGCAGAGACCATTGCTACTCTCGTAACTATGGAAAAGGGAGAAGAAAGGAGCTGAGAGAAAGAAGCTGTGGGTTTGCCACATTGTGGTTTTGATCCTGCAAGAGACAGGGAGATGGGGTCCCAAACCAAAAGAGTCTTTAAGGGACCAGTTAAATGTCTGAGTATGGGGTTGTCCATTGAAGTCAGTGGGAGCATCTGTGACCCTAATGTTATGCGTATCCTTAGAGTGCTTTGATAAGATGGGAGCAATGTGTTTTATGCTAAGCAACCTTTGTCTGTACTGTATAGCCCAGGGATTACGTTCACTCGTTCTGTCCGCATGGAGGGGACTCCAACTGCTGTCCTTGTTTTTCCACCCTTGGGAAGAATTTGGCCTTGTAAAGATTAAGCTATTATGCGCTAGCCAGTTTATGTATCTTCCAAACATTTGTGCAATGACTAATACAATAAAAGCAGAATCTTTTGACCTGATTATAGCGTGGGAAAGTGTTTCCAAAAGCTAGTGCTGGAGATGATGAGGTACCGTATGCTTTGTTTGTAAGTTCCTCAGCATTTTTCTTGGTAGACTTGCTTCAGATTTTCAAAACTAACTGAATTACTCAACAGTTTCTTGATACACAGAAGCCAGAGATCTGCTAGGAAGTTGAATAAAAATTAACATAGAAATCTTTACTTGGGAATTAAAGGACTGTGGAGTGTAACTGTTGTTTATGTCCTGGAAGAGCATAAGGTGTATTGTAATGAAACTGAGGTTTTCTGCTGCCATTTTCACAGAGGTACCTCTCAGCAGCGGCAAGTATTCCTGCACAGGGGGTTATTGATCTCAGAGGATGTTTTCATGGGGGAAAGGGTCCACAGAGCAGGACTCATGCATTTTAAACCTTGATTGTATTAGTCTGTAAATTCTAGCATTGTGTAAATTATCCAGCTTTACTACAGCTTTTGCACACAGTTTTGGTAGCATTATGACAATGTCGGAAATGGGATTCTCCCTTTAGCAACTGAATGTTTATTATTAGGTTGTTACTTTCAAAGGAAATTCTGTAAACCTCCAATAACCTTGATTTACAACAGCCAGCTAGGGAGAATTTCTAAACATTGCATAGCAGTAATTTTGTTGCTTTTGTTTGTTTTGAAGTTAGAAAACAAAATCTGCAACTACTGGCTCTGGGAACAAGAAATGATATTTCGGGACGGAGAACCTAAAGTTACTCTGACACTTCCTACTCCTAAGCCTTCATTAAGCCTTCTTGATATGATGGAAATTTCAGAGGACAGGAAGGCTCTTCAGTCTGAGAACATACTACATTGTTTCATGATTCTGGCCATTTTTCTGATTACCATCAAAGTAGATGGCATTGATTTAGCAGCTAGGGTGCATTTGATCACATAACAAGACTTAAAACCAGCACTATGCTGAATAACTCATAAAGAACGTTGTCCAAAGCGTGCACCATTAACCTGTTTTGTATTACAAAATTCCACCAGAAATATAAGAATTACTTACCTGTACACGGAGGTGTTGCAGTGACACCACATCATGTACAGGAGCTCTACTTTAGGGCAAACTTCATATCCTGTGTGAGTGGTCATGGACCTCTCTGCTTTCTGGAGGATCTCTTGCAGTGCTGGTTCCTGAGCTGAGAAGGCAACAAATAGGAAAACCTTCCAGTGCTGGTGCTGAGCACTAGTATAGGCTGTTTTC
Source organism: Pandion haliaetus (assembly GCA_013401275.1). Lineage (NCBI taxonomy): Eukaryota > Metazoa > Chordata > Aves > Accipitriformes > Pandionidae > Pandion > Pandion haliaetus. The sequence continues at coordinate 100,861 of VYZV01027531.1, read as the reverse complement.
GTTGCATTTATAGTCTTCATATTTTTGTGATTCCAGTTCTTGTCCAGCAATGATTGTGCAATTGTTGCAGTTCAGCTCTGGTCCAAATTTGTCACGTAAAATGAAGCCAGGCTGGAGGCCTCACTGACAGTCTAGTTGTAAATGTTATTCTAATCTTAATCCTCTAGACAAACTTCAAGTTTCTCACGTTCAGGAGAGGATCAGGAATGGTGAAGGTGGTAGTGGAAAAAAATGTCAGTCCTGTCTTGAGAGGTTAGTAAAACCATGATCCCCTGGAAAAGAAATGACAGTGAAGCAACAAACTATCTTCATGAAAAAAGGAGGCCAGCTAAAATTTTCTGCTGTAGCTTCTGCAAACCTCGAGGTCCTGATAAAAAATACACCCATCCTCTGGAATTCCTGTGTTCTTCAGCCCAGCCCAGACCTATGGTGGTAAGCTTTACAGCTCTTTGGCTGAAGAGGGAGGACTGCACTGGGGAGATGGAGAATACCGCTGCCTCTTTTCTTCCCATCCCTCCCTCTGTACATTACCGGGCTTCTAGATAATCTCTGCTATGGCAGTAGAAAGCAAGGAAAAAAACCACCTTGTGTTCCAACAATGGAATTCACGGGAGCAAAGATTGTTGTGGGTCAAAATGAATATCCTAAAAGTCCACCTGGAAACTAATGGGAGTTAAGGTTGTTTTGGGGTATCCCACTACTTTGAAGGAGTGAGCCATTGCCTATCTGCATATGCCATTTCTCTTCTTTCGTAAAGCTCAGACCTGTCTGGAGGTCATGGCAACAGCAAAGTCTCAGAGTAAAGGGAATTAATTTTATCACAAATATAAGTATATAAAAAGAGTGGGGGGCATTTGTCAACGTCTTGATCAGGTTAAAATAGAAGATCCCATGGCCACCTCTCCCCAAGATCACTGGGAGACTTGGGAGTCTAAAAAGAGTCAAACGAGGAAGATTTGAAACCAGTCTTTACTGAACCTGACTGCCAGCATGACTTGTTAGGTATTAGAGAAGAGTTTCTAATAATTCCCTGATAAGTCACAATATTCTCTATTGTTTGCGTTCAGTGGTTTATTGCTGGCCCTGTTCAAAAGGGAAGCCTGAGTCCAGTCCAGGCCATACTGTACCTCATAACCTGGCTGGAGCAGAGTTAAAATTTCTGTGTCCTGGTGCATTACCATGGATGCAGCAACTCAGACCAAATCCGAATGACTTTCTCCATGGAATAATTTACATCAGCCTCTGAATTTAATCAGCCAAAGTCAGGGTGAATCAGGCTGTCAGTTACATAGCAGCTTGCTGAATCTCTTCTGTGTGGATAAATTCATCTGGGAAAAAGCATAAATTCTTCTGTTTGCTAAACTCTGATATTACACAGTCTGGATATTCAGTTATGCAAGGAGCAGAATCCTTGCCAGCAGAACCATCAGTATTTTTATACATGCATTTGCATCTGATGACGCCACACCTTTTAGCAATGCATATTTAATCTCCCTCGGTCCAGGGAGGGAACACTGGGACCCGACCAAAAGCAGGATGAATCCTGTGATTTGATGTCACTGATGATGCGCCATCTTCTGGACTGCTTATATTGCAGTTTACACAGGAAGATTTTTTTTTTTTGGCTGCCTGGAAAATCCAGCACCTCAACAGGCTGACAAAATAAGATCAACAGATGTGTGCTGCATGTAAGATGCATGTGTCCAGCTCTTAGCTTTTCCTACTCTGTTTCTCTGCCAAAATTACTGACTGCAGGCTGTGTGCTTTTGCTGCCTGTAAATATGTCCAAGAGATCTGTTTGAGTGCACTTGGTCAGGAAGGAATGCATCGAAAAATACGGTCACCTGATATACAGACAGTGTCTCAGGACAAAGGAATAGACCAAGGAACCCTATGTATATGTAGATAAACCTGCAGCAACTTGGTGAGCATAGCAGCACCTCTATCTAGTATAGATTATTTTAGAGTGGTGGTATTTCCTTTGCAATTATATGGCCCTATGTTTAGTTTTCTGTATCATGCTGCTGAAGGAACTTTGGCATTTTTCATCTGTTATAGCAAACATGATCCCGTGTTTATTTGTTGATGTATGTGTCCTGGTGCATGCCTGGACCTCAGTGCAGTGACACTGTTATGGCTTAGCAGGCATTTGAATGACAAACACTAAATTGTGGTGTTCTTTTTCTACACATTTCTTATATTTCTTTGTTTTGTCCTATTTTTGATGATAATGTTAATCACTTAGCAAAGGAATAAATTTATTTCTGCTTATCTAAATGTTTACAACTTCTGAGATGAAATGACTGGTATCAAAAGTAATAATGTACTCAGTATGAGCTCTTAACGAAGCTAGATCACTTGGAATAGCAGAAATCCACAGCGATGGCTTTCCTCCCTAAACTGTGGGATCTTCAGGAAAAGTAGGAGAATCCCTAGTGTTCTACTGGAAAGAGTTAGAAAACTGTCTTCATTAAACTAAATTATGATACATTGTTCAAAATGGTGCTAGTTAAATCCACAGCCATTGCTTAATTGCCATTGTTTTAATGGCATTCATTTTATCTTTTATGTCTGATGGTGTATTTTGGTGTTTAACCTATGCAAGTTTGCCCATTATTGTTGTTGTCTGTGCTTGAACCATCAGGCCTCGAGTACCTATCTTACAGCAAAAAGTTTAATGAAAGATCCTAATAAAAGAGTTAAGGTAGCAAAAGGAGGAGTCATCGAGCCATGTGCCACAGTGTTAGACAGGTAACAGAGCAAAGTTGTACCCTGCAGATATTTCTATTGATTGGCAGTAAATTATAATGCCGATGGTTTTTGGAAGGAGACCTGGGATGCTCATTTGAAATGAAAGAAATGTCTACAGTGAGAATTTTTTTGGAAACTCCAGAGTGATGGGAGTGTTGCAGGTTCTGGCCAACAACAGCACTATCTGCTTGCTTATCTTGTGGAAGCTTCTCAACAGAAATATTTTTGGGTGTTCGTGGCTGACTTTGCCAGATTTACTACTAATGCTGGTATTTCCATTCAAAATAATTCATTTGCACCACCTCTGTGTGCCAGTACATTAAAANNNAAAAAAAAAAGGTGGAAATAACAAAACTTCCCTGGGTAGAAGTGTGTGCTTGGCTCAGGTTTGACTTGAACCCACAGAATTTGATTTGAAAACAGCCCATGATGTTTTAGTCTTAACAGACTCTGCACTCTCTCGATGTATTTGCCTGTAAGCAGAAAACCTACTTACAGGAAACACTGACACCTTTAACACCATCTTGGGTGAAGATAGTCTGTATGTGTTGTGGGACAGCTTCTTGACTTAGTTTTATTGATTTAGTTTCTGGTGTTGCTTCTTAAATTGTTTAGAAGTTTTCGTATCATCCTGGAAATATGGGCATACAGTATTTGAAGAATTCATTTGTTTAATTTCCTAAGAAAAAAAGAAACAAAGGAAAAAGAATATTTTACTAGAATGGCGTTGCTACACACATAAGAGGCTTTATGGTGTGAGACCTTGTTGCTGGGCACAGAATGCATGAGTGTGCGTGTGCGTGTCCCTGGGCGGCAGCAAAAAGCAAATTACGCCTCAGTGTCTGTCAGATGAGGCAGTTAATTATAGCACCAGCGTGCCAGCGCTTCACAGGGTTAAAGCTATTTTTGTAGAGATGAGTAGGGGCAGAAACTCCAGCAAACAGTGTTCATGTTGGTTGTACGTGTACAAAGACAAGCTAAACCCTCCTCCCACTGGGAGCTTGGTCATGCATTCACAGCTTCAATTAAACTCTCAGTGAAGTTATTCACAGGTTCTGCTCAAATAAGGTTCTATGCAATGGTGTTTTCTGAGGGGGAATATTATACTGCCTGTCTGTATGGTGTATGATTGCTGTACAAATGGTAATATTTTTTTCAATCTTTTTAACCTTGCACATGTAAGTAAAGATTGAGAGAGACATAGTTGTAACTGAAGGAAGTGGGAAAAGTGGGCAAAAAGAATGTCTGAAGGTACATAAGATTAATTTGTCTGTGGATTCCATGTTTCTGTTATGGGATTTCCAGTAATTTAACACCTGGGATATCAGCACTGTTATGTGCAAAGGGGCCAGATCTAAATTTAATAGAATTATATTAACAAGCTTGCATTTAAGACAAGTGGTTTTTATGTTCATTTTAAATTTCAACTCATCTTTTTTTATTATGTTTTTAAGCACCTGACGTTTCAAAGGGAGTTTGATTCTGATTCCCTCAGACACTATAGCTGGGCTGCAGATACCTTGGACAATGTTAACCTTGTTTCAAGTCCCATCCATTCTGGGTAGGTCACTTAACAGATTTCCTTTTTCTTTAAATGTGGAAGTGTATTGTTAGCTGAAGAATACAGCCTGCTGTAATGGCTGATAACATGCCTATTCCTGCTCCAGTTGAAGCCAGTGGCAAAATTCACACTGACTTCAAGGAAGGTGCTTAATAGCAGGAGTCGGTCTAAATTCTTGCATATCAAACCAAAAACTTGCTTCTGCTCTTAATTTTCTGAATGCAAGAACATTGTAATCCCACAGGCTTCTTTTTAATAGTCCTGTTTTGCTTTTCTGTTGCTTGTGCTTTGCTTTTAAGTGTCATAAGGTGACTTTGTTTGAATTGTATTAAATTATTTAGAATATGGAATCAGAGACATAAAGTTATGCTTTCTGTTCTTTCATAGAGGAAAAAATGGGGTTTTTAAATTTAACCTCTTATTTTATTTGTGCCTCCAAACTCCTGCCTATTCTTCAGTATCTGTGGTTTGATTTTAGTGATATTATACATTTATTTATGAGTAAGCACTGTAGTTGTGGTGCTTCTCAACAGTACCACATAGACTTGATTTAAATGCAATAGTAGTAATGTTTGAATGCCTATTGTAAAAATCTACAAATAAACGTGTAACTGAAAGGAATTATTGCATATGAGATTGTCTAGTGTAAATATTTGTTGTTTGCTATTCAGGATCAGGACATCAAATTTCACATCCTTTTTAATTTACTTCCCCATTTTGTGACTAATTACATTCTTATAATGAAAATGAGTGCAGCACATACCAAAAGATTTCGGTTCCAAAACAGCAGCAAGTCCTACAAGTCTAAAGCTACAGTCCCACAATACATATAAACACCTGCTTCTGCTGAAGAGATCTATACAACAGTGGATTTTTGGGTCCTGAGCTGATAAAACACTGCATATGGTCAATGCTAGAGTTGAAAAGTTGAGAATTGCAATATGAAAAGCTGAAGTCTGTTGGTTATTGTGGAAAGGTATATCAGCAAAGGACCACAGAGAGCTACTAGTCCACCCATTTGCATTATAGCAAGATAAAATGTAGTTAAGCCATATCTGAAACACATTTAATTTCTTTGTAGTCACTAAAAACAAGAGATTCTGTAGTCCCCCAGCTTCAGGAGTTCACTATCCTTTGTTACAATACTTCTTCCACTGATATTCAACTTAAAATTTCTGTGCTGCAGCTTAAGGCTATTTCTTGTCACATCCATAGTAGTCATGGAGAACAATATCTTACTGGTCTCTTAACAATGTTTTATATGTTGGAAGACGTGTAATCCTCTCTTTCATAGACTAAAATATCCCAGATCCTCCTAGGTGGTGCTTTCCACATTTCAACGCATTCTGCCTGCTGTCCCCTGGCTCTCCCCATTTTCATGATAGCTTATTTCTAAGCCTGGATCGCTACCTCTCTGGTCTGACATGACACACTTAATCTTAAGCGATCCCACAATGAGAATTATCATTTTAGTAACTGCAGTTTCTGTTGAGGGATGTTTTTGGTCTGCTAGAGTTTCTTCGTTCTTTTCTAAAAATCTGCAGTCTGGTTATTTTTTCCACATTTTGTGCTTATGTGTTTGGCTTCTTCCCTGTTTTTGCATTTGCCTTTAGGGTATTTCAGTTTGTTGTTCCAGACCCTTTTTCCATTTTAGCAAGATAGCTTTTAATTCTGATCCTATTTTCCAAAGACTTTTCAGAAGCTAATGAAGGCATTAGCTTAGTACCTGGCCCGGGACAGCACACTCAAATCTCCACTTGAAGTTTCCTTTCAGTTTGACAGTAAAACACTGATGGTATCTCTTTTGAGGTAACTTCTCAGATGATTGTGTACTTATCTTATCTATACTGTACCTCGGCTGCTTACTGAAATACCAAGGCAGTACTTCCACACATCCACTGGGTAAGTTACCCTGTCAAAGAAGGAAGTGAAATTCATTTGACACGAGTTACTCTTGCCACTTATATTTTGGCTCGTTTTTATTTTGAGGACTGGTGGTAGGTAAATTGTAATCTCTTGATTATCCTTTAGGTGCTTATAGATTGGATAATTGTTGGATAATTTATTCCTGAATATTTCTGGTAATTGAGGCTAGGCTGATTGGTCGAAAATTTTCTGGCTCCCTTTCATCCTGGTACAAAATAGGTCTGATGTTTTCATCCTGCCAGTCCTCTGGGACAATACTTGCTGGCCCTTAGCTCTTCATCATGCTCACTAATGGTACCAACCCTCCAAAACAAATATTCTGTGGACATGGGATTTTTCGCATCAACTGCTTCAGATCTGCTCCCTTTGTATGTCAGTCCTCGCTAATGCAGACGTGGCCTTTGCCTTGTCCAGAGGGGGAAGGGCTGCAGACCTGCAGCACTGGAGCAAACTGTGGGGCAACAGCGCAGGGAGAGGATCTGAGCACCAAAATATTCTCCAAATGCGTATAGCTTTTCTGACTTGTCACGTGTCTCATTTGACAGATCAAGTCCATCAGGAATGATGTTCTGATGACTCAGTTCCTTTGTTAGGAAAAAACCTCACTTGTTTATTTTCTTTTCGATTGTGGCCCTGCATTATGATATGCTACTGTTTGGTTTTCCTCATCTGCATCTAGGGGCAATCAGCAGATGTCCCCTTCACATCTTCCAGTACCTCAGCACATCTGACATGCAGAGGATCGTGACTTTTCACTTCTCTTCTGTCAGTCTGTTTCTGAAAAGCAACTCCTTTTCGGCTTGTTCGCGGTACTTCATCCCCGGCTTTGTCCCCAGTTCTTTCTGTGGCCATACGCGGGGGTATGCTGGCTGGGGTTGCCTGCTGTCAGCAGCCCTCGTGGTCTGGGTCACCCTGCGGCCAGGGCCTGACCCCACCACTCTTTGCATTCCTCATCCTCCCCTGGGCTCTGCAATGTGCCATGCTGGGGGAGCTCCTCTGCAGTCCGCTCCCTCGGGTTGCTCTTGTCCCCATTTACCCACTGTCAGAAGAGAGCATCAGTTTGTTCTCATTTTATAACTGAGGCAGAAGGGGAGTTTTCAGAGCCGGATGCGGAGATCCAGCGATGTATCAGTGAAAGGGGAAGAAAGAAGGAATTGTTGGCAGTAATTTCGACTCTTCTGGTTTTTCCTTTTTTAAAGCCAAGATAATGTTTCATGTTTTTCTTTTTGAGTTCAGATAAGTTGTTTTGCCAGCATATATTTTGAACAGGGTCCATTGTAAGCAGTATATTGAAATGTGTCATGAATCTTGAGGCCTCTGGAAGGGTAGAGACCCTTCACCAAAATGACATTCAGCTTTCAGATGTGAGCTTACTTGTGCAACTTCCCCAAACTGAAATGTGGGTGTGCTCTCTTCATGTTGCCTTTTTTAACTCCTTGGTTTTCTTAGCCGAAAAAAAGAAATTACTGTGTCATGCTGCTTTCCATATTGAGAAACTCAGAAATACTGGATCCAGTCTTGCAATGTGGAATACATCAGATTAATTATAGTTTACTCCAACCTCCTGTACACACAGAAGAACTCATTTTTGAAAGCAGTGTAATGAATGGCATGGACTGATACTCCTGTCAGGCATCCTGCCATACATATCTTTATACATTACAGTTTGGAAAATAAACTGCCGTAGAAAAGTGCAAGAACTGATTTTCCATGGCACAGTGGAGCATGTTTTGGCAATTAAATAAAGAAGTTGTGTTACAATAAATTCTATGGTGACCTAAGTAAATTGCAGATGCTTTTCTCTTCTCCATGTGCTTCTGCATTTCTCAGAGAAATTACGGGCTTGTGCTGGCTAATTAAACGAACAATTCCTTTCAGATTTTTTTCCACATGTAACATATCTTATGTGACATAGGTCATGATATGCGAAGCAAAAGCCAAATCATTTCTAAAGTTGGTCTTCAAATGTGTTGCTTTTGTTATTTTTCTGATTGTTACTTTTCCTTTGCACTTATTATTGATGTTTTCTGTTGCTTGCCTCTAATTATCTTATATTAATTTTTCCCATTTGCTTTCTAAATTATTTTGCAGCTATTCCTCTCCACTCCCTCAGTATGATTCAAGGTGATAACTCTGTGCTTTCTGTGAATCCTCTTTTTTTTTTTTTATTTTTTTAACTTTTTTCCCCACAGAGTGTGTGTAGATGTTTGTAGTGCATCCGCCCACATCCTCATCCCTTCCATGTATTCAAGTAGAATTGCTCATAAGCATTTAGCGTTGTGTTTTAGAGATCATATTGTAGTTTCCGTTATTAGTGCAGCATTAATTTAGGTAAGCATCAGCTACTAATCTTTTTCATAGAAAGTGCATGAAATATTGTTTGGAATTATTGTTATTGTTTTAAAAAGTAAATTACTAATTTGAAAACTAAACAAGGAAATCATTAATATGCTGTTGACAATGATTACCTTTATATGGGAGCAATATCCATAAAGGCTGATCTGCTAAAGGTTTTGTCTTCACTGAAGGCTGCAGCGTGGTGCAGACACCAAAGCTGGATGTAATGGACTAGTTCCTGCGGTGGGACATAGGCTCATGTCAAGGGTTAATCGGCCCTTGCTGTGAGCAGTGTGCCTTAGCAGTGCTAAGCCCCAGGTTGCCAAGGCTGGACTGACCTTGAAATCTACAGCCTAAATGTACTTGAGGACTTGGGGCCTGATTTGTATAGGTACTTAGTTTTAACTTCCACTGATATTTTGAAGTCTTTTTTTCATTGTTAATTTAAGTCAGTTGATTTAGGTGCCTAGAGATTTTTGACAATCTACTCTTACATGCTTGTGTCATTTAAATAGTTTGGATACAGAGACAACATCTTATCTGAGTGCAAGCTTTGGCATTTTTGCATTAGATGAAAACTCCTTTTTTTATTAATTCTGAGCTGGCTTAACATGCCAGTAATCACGTACATGATAGGCAGCTCTCCAAAACATTGCTTTGTACCGAGCCATCAGGCCAAGCTCAGCCTTGCCAAGCTCCCCGGGAGGCCCCTCCATTGCTCCATGGTGCACCAACCAGATGTGCCTCCCCGGAGCTGCTGCAGCATCAGCCCTGAAGGGATGCTCCAGCCAGCCACCCTCTGCCCTGCACACTTCCATGTAGTCTGAAGTGGCCCCATCTTCTCTGCAGACAAAAACCATGCACTTTTTTAAAAGGCCACCAAAGCACCAGTTGTAACAGATTACTTTCAGTATTCTTCCTTAGATGACCAAGGGCTGTTGGTCCCTGCTTAATTTTTTACTTTGCTTCGTAGTACATTTTAATGGATTGTCTTGGAACTCTCTTCACAGCTAGTCACGAGCTGGCTCCTTGCCAGCTCTGAAGACCAACCATTGACCTACCATTCCACATGCTCAGTGGCATCTGCCTCCTACCATTAGCCTTCACCATCCACAGTATAGAGCAGCTGAAGGGAGAAAAAGCAACGTAAACATGCTGACAGGCTAATAGTGCTCAGTGACAGAGCAGAGAGGGAACCAAAGGTCCAGGCTCTCTAGAGCTGCCGCCTCTGCTTGGTACAGCCTTCTATTAGCAAACAGAAAAGTGTTCCAGTCAGAGTTTACAGACATCAGAGATCTTGTGATCTATAAATATTAACATAACTTACATGCTCTATGATTTAAAGATTGAACACTTTTTTGACATAGATCTAATATTTGTAGAAAGCACTTGGTTAACCATTCAGAAAAGATCCTGTCCCACTGAAACAATTCCCCTTATGAGGAATTGGGATACCCTAGCAGCAACATTTGGATTTGTTCAATAGGGTACAGTTTGTTTTTCTAGGAGAAAAATGTGGATACAATTTATTTGTATGAAAACTACTGTGAAACATTGTGAATTTTATTCCATGTTTCAGTATTGTAAAGTGTCTGGGGCACAAGAAATGATAAATTGGGGTTAGGGTCATATCAGAGGGCTGTTTCACCTCCCCATCTTTACTGATGGATTTTAATTTGGCTTGAAGAAAGGCAATGTAGCAATTTCTTTATCTGGAATTCAGCTGGACAACCTTTCTGTCCTGCTTCATATATTTACAACTTGTGTCCCTACCCACCTGTCTCCTGCACATCACTGAATACCAAGTTTTGATTACACTTCTCCTTTTGTGCAGATTTTTCTCACCCACGTCAGCCAGACTTCTGAATGCAGCTTATTTGCAGGCCTGGCCAATGCACATCAGCTCTTACTTTTGATATCCTGCTGGTCTCAAAAGCAAATGTAGCAGTCTTACACAAATTACCATTCATATTTCAGAGCACTGGGGGCTTAGAATCCTTACAACCTCCCCTGGATTATTGGCTCTTACCCTTAGTTCAGTATATGGTAGGGAACCAGGAAGTTGAATGGATTCACTTGTTAATCATGTGAAGGTTTAGTTCTTAAGGTCTGGAAGTTTTGGCAACAGCCTTGAAAATAGTGCAACCATACAGCAGATGTGCCAGCTATGTCAGCATCTGCGTATCATACAGAAGGAGCAAACCAAAAAGATATTGGCATCAAGACTGAGTTGGTAATTTGTGTCCCTCTTGATACTGGCCTGTTATTGCATCTTCTACCTGAAGCTATTCTCTCTCAGCAGCTTACAGCACAGAGGAAAAGGGAAGGTATTTTGGAGCACCAGAGGAGACCC
>VYZV01027531.1:61517-89921 GCA_013401275.1 Pandion haliaetus | reverse complement strand
ATTGTTGCTGCAGAGTTTTGAAACAAGCTGAAGTCTGGTTTTGGTCCTGGGGGGAGATTCCACTTTCCCGTCACTGTTCTGTTAAAGACAGTTACACTTCACGTATGCAGCTTCTCAGCATTTCATAGATGAAATAAACTGTAGCTATTAATGGTTATTCTTGTTAATATTCATTATTCCTTTGCTAATAAAAATAATTTTATTTTAAAATCTACCACTTACAAATATAACTGCTTACCCTTCTATTGTTAAATGGAAAATTATGCATTGGAATGACACTGGCAAATGTGTTTTTTCTTCAATGTTGCTTTTTGCTAATGAATGTCATCTTCACAGAGGAGTAATGGCATGATTTCCTCCAGAGTGCCAGCAGCCTAAAGAAAGTTACGTACTTGGTATTCTCACTCATTCCCGATCAGTGGAAGCCCTTAGTAGCCTGGACTGACTGTCACCCATGGTGTCAGCACTCGCTCTGCCTGCCAGTGTTTGCAAATGAGACCGAGATCCCCAAAATAATAAGCATTTTTGATTCTCCTTTTCTACACTGTCTGATTCCTTTCTGCATGTGAGGCTAATTACTCTTGTTTATGGACAGTAGAGCTAACAGTAACAGAGGGATGTTTTTAAATTCTAATAAACCACTACTAATACACTGTTTGTGTACTCTTAATCCAAATTACTCAGTAGCACCTGTTCATTTCACCGTGATGTTGCTAGACCATTAGCAATTCCTGGTTTTGATAACCAATAGTTAACAAGTAAGTATAAGTTTTAAAAGAATCTTCATGTTCTTTTTAGTTTAGCTGGGATCGGGAGGACTTTTCCAATAATGTTTTAAAGGCTGTGGCGGTTGACTTTTTGCTGATCTTCTGCTTGTTTTGTGACCATTTTCATTGACGTGTTTCCTTTTTTCTACAGTTTCCTGGTTAGTTTTATGGTTGATGCACGTGGGGGTTCGATGAGGGGTAGCCGCCATCATGGAATGAGAATAATTATCCCACCACGCAAGTGTACAGCACCAACCCGCATCACCTGCCGCTTGGTAAAGAGGCATAAACTGGCCAGCCCACCACCGATGGTTGAAGGAGAAGGATTAGCGAGTAGACTTGTAGAAATGGGGCCAGCAGGGGCACAATTTTTAGGGTGAGTTGTTCTGTGAATTTCATTGTTTACATTCATGTTGCATCTTTCATTTCTTTTATCCTTTGGATCTAAGTAGTTAAACATTGACTCTACCTTATTTGAGCATGTAACACAGGCTACTTAACTTGAAATATGAAAAAATACCAACCTGCCATTCCTTCCAGAAAGTACCCTTGTATTTTAAGGGGAGTTTTGCCTCTATGATGACCGCAGGGTGGAGCCATGAAGGTAAGGAAAGCCATGAAAAGGCCAGGTCCTGCCCCCATCTACTCATGCAACCTGCCTTTGAAGTCAGGAAGAGTCACACGCCCATAACCCAGAACAGGTTCTGACCCTCTTGCTTGTAGAGTATTGGAGAAACATTACTGTCACAAAAAAAGTGTCCTAAAGTCACCCACAAGGACCTGGACATTGAGCTCTGTTCCCTGTGCCATGGCATGTGCATGGCTCCTGCCAGTGTTTCTGGGAGCTGCCCGTCTCCATCCTGTGGAGCAAAGCCGCTGAGAGCGATGGTGGAACACTTACTGTAGAGCATCAAGTAGTACAAAGGCTAGAAACGGACTTTTTTAAAGCTTAAAGTAGGGGAAACAATCCACTATGATGTGGCGCATTTTTTCCTAATTATAAATTTTGTTCGTTACCATGAGTGGCACCCTGGTGTAAACTGCTGGTTCTGTTGGGAATGACAGCTTGTTCCTAATTTCCCCTTCTCGTTTCTCTTCCTGCTGCATGGATGTTATTCAGTAAACTGCATCTTCCTAACACTCCTCCCCCTCTAAATGAGGGCGAGAGCATGGTTAGCCGAATCCTGCAGCTTGGTCCACAAGGAACAAAATTTATTGGGTAGGATATGTACGGAAAAGATACAGAATGTCTACAGTTTTTCCTTTGTTTCCAATTTTTGTTATTCCCATTTTATTTTCTTTTTAAGTTTTCTAAAGCTTTCAGTTGATTTATGTCACTGAAAGAAAATCATAGTGGCTTGATTTAATATAGCTCTGCTACTATCTTGTGCTTATAGGCATGTAAAATTCACTGCCAGCATTCTGCTTTCATAACTTATGTGCTTTTGTAATTTTTTAAATTTGAAGTGTTTCAACTGCATCAAATACATTTTAATACACAGTGACAGTCCTTTAAGTTCAACCCTGTGGTAGAGAAGGTATTTACAGGCCTTGAGTGAGTCTGTTTTGGGAAGAGCATTTGTAAAATGTGACCACCTAAAGTCTATTATTTATGAAAGATTATTTAGAAAAAAATGTCATTGAGTGAATTACTTCATTCAACAAGGTTGGAGAAATACTAACCTTTTCAACGTGCAAGAGGCATCTTGTTAAAATAAATTTATGAAGCCAAGTATGCTACCCAAAGGAACTGCAGTGTATAGTCTAAAAATGTAAGAATGTTTCCATATATTTTTGACTGTTGTTTTCAAACCATATTGTGAAATTTATTGCATTAGGTTTTCAAAATATTGGTGAGTGTTTGGTGTTCCAAACCTGTTCAATACCTTCTCACTGATTATTCTTGTTAAATGTCATGCACAAAATTGTGTGGTTTCTAAATATTTACAGAGACAGTATCTGAAATATTAGCCTGCAAAGATTGTACCATAGTGTTTGTTTTCAGTTTGTACTCTTTTTGAACTAGAGAGTAAATATCTTAAGCAATGTATTAGAATTTTTGGTATTTACTTGCTGGGCACAATGGGAGACAGCAGCTACATTCCTATTTCTTGTAAAAGGATTTGAGATTAGTGTAATAGCCTGGGTGTTCTTAAAGGCATCTAAAATACACATTAATTAAACTGTCTTTTTCTATTTTCGTGGCAAAAAGTACTATCTAACTCTTCTCCCTTGGTATTTAATGTGAAAACTGGACTTCCAACTAGTTTATGTTTTTCCTCATGATGGCTGTTGTGATTTCCATGCTCAAGTAATTGATTGGTTAATGCACCCAACACCTTGCAGGTGTACAGTACCATAGAATTGCTGCATACTTCTCCCATCTTGTGATGCTACTTTTAACTGAGTTATTAGGAAGCAGTGAAATCCTTTACAACCTCTGTAGGAAAATAATGATACTGTCTGTTTAAATGTCTTAAAGCTGCATAATCCATAATTGTTCACCTACTGTGTGATTCCAGTCGGTTTGTCTTAGCATACTTTAAAATGCATATCCTGCCTGTGAAGTGTTTGGCAAAAGTGTCTGTTTTGTTAAGGAATGGCACATGAAGTGAATGGTGGTTTCTGTCGGTTGTTCACAGTAACTGTTCAGTAATGCACTTGCAGTCCTCTGTTGAAGGTACATTGTCTGGTGACAGGTGTATTATTAACCACCTTCTCGTTCCCTTTCCTTCCCCCCCCAAAATGTTTGACAGTAACTAATACAAATGTGGTCATGATGTTCCTCAACTCAGAGAAATCCATTCTGAAAGGATCTAAACATTCCCCAGTGTTGTTTGCAGTGCAGATGTTGCAGCTGTGATTTTGGGCATGAGAACCAGAAAGTGCAGCTAATGAGGAACACCTCTTGTGTTTCACAGGAGCTGCATCAACAGAGAGCCAGAGAGAGCTTTGAAAAGTTTGGGACTTAGTTTGAAGTTTAAAACCTTGCATGAGCAGTTCCTGCTGCAGTCAGTAGCTGTTGCATACATTTCGACGGCTGGACTGTTTCTGAAATGACTTTGCCCCTTTAAATCCCTTGAACCAAATCCAAATTTTGACTATGCTAATGCCAATTAAAAGTCAGCAGTGCTGTGTGTGCTGGAGGCAGGTTGGATCACCTATATCCTAGGATAAATAAGCAGGGAGAACTCTCCTTAGCAAAAGTTGTCACTATTTTTTCATGTAGGCAGCTGTTTCAGAGGATTTACATTAAAAAGGCGCTATATGTGAATATTTTCAAGATATCTATTAATTATAGTTTAAATGGTAAAGGATTGTGCAGCTTTGGCAATTTTAAAAACACTTTTACCATAGCGGTGCTAACTATTTAAAATGACTGTAGTTTTCTTAAGGACTTAACGCCCATAGGAAATTAATGGCAGTGAAGAGATATAGGATTAAAAATAACACGATTCCTTTTTCTCTAGCCCTGTCATAGTGGAAATCCCACATTTTGGATCAATGCGAGGAAAGGAAAGAGAACTAATCGTACTTCGAAGTGAAAATGGTGAAACATGGAAGGAGCACCAGTATGACAGCAAACATGAAGACTTAACCGAAATACTCAATGGCATGGACGAAGGTAAACATTTTCTCAAAGCTTTAGCAAGCCTTACCTTTGTGCAGGCTTGCTAACATGAGCAGACTAAAGCAACCTAAAGTAAAACAGTGCAGGGGACATCTGACTTTGGGGAATACAGTGTGTGTTACATATTAAACTAATGGAAAGAGTGTAAAGAGAAATTGTTCAGCAGTGGCCTGGAGACATCCTAAAATGAGTGATAAGTTTTGGAATGAAGTCTTGCCAAGTGTAAGCAAAGCTGCAGAGTTGCTTTACAGCATGAAGTTGAGAATAACATCCCAGCTGGAGGTAAGCATGTTTCTGCCACTCAGGCAGGGCCACGTGAAGGTCATTCCAAATCAATGATGAAGTGTAAACATCAGCTATATTAGACTTTCCCACGGATGCAGACCTCAGCCCATAGACCGTTCTTCTTTGAAATGGTATTGTTAGAGGTTGCCTCCCACAAATACACAACCTGCCTTCCTGATGCCCGTCTGGGAAGTCTGGCTCCCTTGTTTTGCTTGGATGTTGCTGTTCATGTGAGAGTCCCTTAAGATGAGAGGACTCAGCTGTACACAATTCATCAGAAGCTGCCGTG
Source organism: Pandion haliaetus (assembly GCA_013401275.1). Classification (NCBI taxonomy): domain Eukaryota; kingdom Metazoa; phylum Chordata; class Aves; order Accipitriformes; family Pandionidae; genus Pandion; species Pandion haliaetus. The sequence goes on along the minus strand of VYZV01027531.1, from coordinate 84,949 downwards.
ACAGATGGTCCCTGCAGACACATTGTGGGCAAAGCCAGGCTGGGCCTGCAGTGATCCCTTGGCACCACTGCTTTCTTTTCCTAGCAAATATTTTTCGGTACTTGTGCTGATAAACCATTGCTTGAGCTCTTTGCATCTGAGTGTGAATGAAATAGCTTGTGGTTTGGGTTTTGGTTTTCTATAAGGGTTTATCCACCAGATTTTCTCTGGATAACCTCCGACAGAAAATCACAGTGTGGTGGGGTACAAGCTGCAGGAAAGTTCTTTCATTATCAGCAAAAGCATTTGAAGCAAATGATCAGGCTGTAGATGGCAGCTATGAGAGGTATCTGTGAGCAGACTCTGCCTTTGATCTTGGCCTCTCTTTGTTTGAAGAGGGCAGCCCCAGCAAAAGGCGTGCTTTGAGACCATGGAGAGTAGTGCTGTTGTGAGGGGCTCCCTGGGTGTCTGAGATTTAGCATTTTTACTGATTTCCTGGTCATCTGGGAATGGGAACAGCAGAATGGGCTTTTGTAGTATTTTCACTTCAAAGTACCTGAACTGCACATGAGCTTGTAAAAACACAGAGCAATGGCAAAGATTTGCTTGTTGTATGATGAACTATTGTAGCTATTTATTTTGAAATAAATATAATAGAACCAATCAAGCAGTATGGCAGAAACGCTGCAAATGTTGGGTCAGTGGGTTTGGAAAAATACAATAAACCTCATCACAGAAGGGTACCTAAAAACAGTGGAACAGGCAAAAGAGTGACCATGGCCCAGGGTAGTGTTGCTTGGGGAAGAATTGCTTCAGGATCGGAGGCAGTAGCTGCTGCCTTTCTGAAAGAAAAAATCTCACCACCACTCCCTCCTTCTCTGTGCACTAGCATAGGATAGGGAGTAATGATTTGGCAGTTAGGTGAAGTATCAGTGCCTTGTCAGTGGTGAGGTAGTCAGAACTGATTAGCAGCATGCTTACTTGCTTCATGTGCTTTCCAAACTGAGCTTAGTTCAATTCTGGGATGGGAAATCTGGGCACAAAAACACTGTTCTAAAGTGCTCCAACTTGCATCACTTATGAAAGAGCTCTCTAGAGGTGCCATATGGATAAAGTCACATTTTACAGAGAAGACAGCTCAATAAATAAAAACACTTTGAGAGAGGTGGGCATAAAGCCCTGGGTACTTACAGCCTAAAATAATAAACTTCACAATTTGGAGTCAGAGTACAACTTTCTGATCTGTTGACTGTTTCAGGTGGCAGTTCCCTTCTGGGGAACTGCTGTTTGAGGTTAGCAGGTATATGTACAGCCAGTGAATCACAGAAAGCATGATGGACACTGGACTATTCCCTTAGAGGGAAAATATTTGGCGCCTTAAAAGCCAAGCCACAGAAATGCCTTTTACCAATCCAGGCAATCATTTATGAGAGGGAAAGGAGAAAAAGTACTGCAGACACACCCAGACCATTTTGTTGATTATTTGTTCAGTTTATTTTAGCTTAATCCTTTTCTAGTTAGGAAAACGAAACAATAAAAAACCCCTACATTAAAATAGTACAAGGGTCTTGACAAAATTCTGCACCAGTTAAATGACACCTTTTCTGTGTAAAAGGTCTTCCAAGCAATGACATAAAATTACAAATTTGTAGAGTTGAGAGCGGGTTGGTTATTTCATCTGAACTCTTACTGGTTTGTTACAAAATGCTGCAATTAGACTTGGCTCTGAAGGAGTATCTTGCATGTCAGAAGCCATAACTTTGGAAGAAGTTTTATTCCAGGTATGAACCGGGCAGAAGCAGTCTTTAATTGAAATAAAAAACAGCCACGTAGTCAGTCATTTCCAGAAGTTTAGTGTGTCCTTGCAAGAAAATTCACCTGCACAGTCACCTCTAAATGCCATAACATGTTGCAGGAGTCCCTGTTTTTCTATTAAAAGCAGCTGGTCCATTTTGTGTTAAACCTGCTGTGATTCAGTAGTTCTTGCCTATCTGTGTAGTGAAGGAGGTCAGAGACTTTTATTCCCAGGTCCTTAATATGCTGAATTTTTAAAGATGCAGTTTGCTTCTCTGTTTCTGTTTTTCGTGTTTTGCCCTTCCGCTTAGCTAGCAGGGATGAGAGCGGGACATCTTTGCTCCTCCTTGGGGACTGCTGCAAACCCGCCTGTTCTTCACTGGAAGTAGCACCATCTGCTGGAAAACCTCATCTCAGACTCAAAATAATCCAGAGCAGGAGGCAACACTTCAGGGCACTAAATGCAGGATTAAATAACGGCAGAACTTTGCTTTTATTATCATGAGAGAACAACGAACTGGGATGTAAAGAGTCAGTTTTTCTTTGGTGCTGTCAGGTTTCTGCTTAAATAGGTTTTATTCTAAAGATGGTGCTGTACTTAGGCAAATATAGGGCTGAGGGAATACAGGGAACTTGGCATTTTTAGGAAGAGAAGGAGTATGGTTCCAAACACAAAGCATAGCAATTCTCGACCACGCTACATTTATTTAAACTTGAAACAAGTTAAGAAAAAACAAAACATTTTTTTTTTATTTTAGGAAGAAGCTCTCTGTCTTGTAATTGGTAAATAGGTTACGGTTTTCAGCCGGGCTTATTTTAGATATAACTCGTGTTTGCTCTTTGCATTCCTGCACCCTTTACAGGTATCTGTAGACAAATTGTGGGCATAAATGCACACATCGGTGCAGCTAATCTTTTGACAGGCATTTACAAACTAGTCAATGAGCCAAGAAATGCAAATATTTGTGGCTACAATATGCTTGCAGCTGCACAGTGTAATTTCAGATGGGAAGCAGGAGTTTTTACATAACTACTTCTTTGAATCTATAGATCAAACCAGAGCATGACCTTGTTTATGCTTGAAGTTTAAAATACCACCATAAATCACTCTGCAGTGATTTTGCCACTTTTCCAAGAAAAGTTTTTAAACATACTGCTGTTAAAGTTCGTGTTGTGAATGGCAAGATAAGAGACTGCGCAAAAATAGACAAAAGAGCACATAGAGGACATTGCCTTATTTGAGGATGAGACCTCCTCATGGCACTGGGAGCATCTAGTTACGTATGAGGGTGGGTCTAGTTACCAGCGTTTTAAAGACAAGTCTCACTGCCCTCAGCTTCTCCTTGACTCTTCCCATGTGCTCTTTCTGCCTCTATCCATCTTCTGTACTTTCTCCATGTGAGCACTGCCTCCTGGGTGCCCCACTTATAATGCAACAATTTCTTAATGGGCACATCTCTGTATGGGGGAAACTGGTATCCTATGTTTGTCCCACCTTTCAGTCTCTGCACAGTGACAAGGTCAGCTCTGCTCTAGCCAGTACTGCAGGAGGGTTGCAAAACTCGGAGAGCTGTTCAGTCTGCTAAGTACAGGTGAGATTTGCTTTTTCAGTGCTAGCGAAACTCTTTTAAGGCCCTGGTAAGGGAAATCAGATACCAGAACACACAAAGACACCTTCAAGCTCATGAAACAGCCAGGTGTTCTGTGATTTCTCTTATTCCGTTTCCAGTCAGAAGACATTTGCTCTGTGTTACTTTACCTGAAAGTAAAAAAGAAAGGTATTGGACATGGGATAAATTTGATCCATAACTGCCTCTCACCTGACAAAACTGGTGTGATTGCTTTTGTTGACCTGAGCCACCTTATGTGAGGTCCCCCTCTGACCTTGGAGGACATGGCTGGGTTTCTTTTCTCCTATCCAGGAACCTTAACGTAATGCTTATGTGGCAGCATGGACTAGAGGGTGGGGAGGAGTGATCTTCCTTTCCTTCTCTCCATCTCATCTCTCCTCCATCACTCCTAGCAGCCACCTTAGGATAAGTGTACCATACACCTGGGTGGCAGGGCAGGACATATATGCACAGAGTATTGACAATACCTTTCTCTTGACTTACTAAAGTTAATGGCCATAGGTGTTCTTTGGGCTGTTAGCACAAATCTGGGAGACAGTGACATCAGGACACTCCTCCCAATTCTGCCACTAACCTTTCTGCTTTACCTCTCTCTGCTTTGCCATCCCTATCTGTAAGATGAGGTGTATAGCATACTTCTCTGTGGTTAAAAATACGCCCCCACAAAACCCAACAAACCAAACAAAAAATCTTTCGAGGTTTTTAATTGAAACACATTGCATAGGAATGAAGTGTCAGCAGCTGAGGGAAATAGTAATGACGATAGCTCTTTCTATAAAATGCATGAGGTGTATTCGGGAAACGTGACCTCTCCCAGGACTAGTTTTCCCTGTTTCATTTATTCTGTCATGCTAACGCTGCATTTCTCATGGCAGTCAGAGAGGTGGTTTGATTGCTCATCATCTTTTTATCCAAACATAACCTCCCTATATATAGTTCAACTCCTCACCATGCCTGACTGTTGTTCTGCCACTCTAACCTTCACATCATCTTCCTCCTCTGAAGGAGAGTGCCTGCCACACTCAAAGAATTTTGAAATGTTCTTATATAAACCACTAATTTTCTACTTCAGGAGAATTTTAATTATCCTTCTTCTCTGTGAGCGTTTTGCAGAGGGTTTAGTCTCTAGCAACAAACAGGAGAATGCATAGGATTTACCAGTCAAGATTATACCTGCCTGGGAGTTTAAGAATCCAGTTTGTCTCCTGCACAAGCCACTGCTTCCAGAGACTGCAGGCAAAATACCTAATTCATTAGAGGGCTTCAGATATCAATCTCTGAGTCAAAGTAAATGGAAGCTGACATTATGATAAGAAACTATCCTCTTCTGGTAGGTACATATGATCCACAGCAACACTGTGCAATTAATCCAAATTACCTGCTGAAAGTTTTAAAATGGAAACCTGACATTTTACCAAATTTATATTCCAATTCTTTTGGAGCTGTAATTGAGCTTACATGTTCAGAGGAGGAAAATGTCTTAGTCCATATAAAGAATTTTACAAGTGTCTTTTGTCTTGGTACCATTTCTGTTCCTCCTGCCTTCTCTTGCTGCATCTGATAGAAATGTCATCTTGCAAGGAACAAACTTTCTTCTATAGGTATGTGGTGCCCTTTTTAGGGAGAAAAATAAGAGTGGAAACTTGTGGAGTGCTGGAATGAAACCCAGTTACAATAGCTAAAAAGGCCAAGTGCAAAAAATTACAGGAGAAATGCATGACAGTTGTGTAATTATCTCCATTTGTGAATAGTGTTTATATCACAGGGATTTCACTAGTGCATATCTATATACACACACATACAGTTGCATAAGTAGTTATATTTGTCATGTATCACAGAGGTTTTCCTCAGTGCACATATGTCTATGTCATCTACTTAATTAGTTAATATGGGTAGATACTCCCTGCATCTTTCTGAGCCCTGGTGACCCCATGAGTTGGGAATGTGGCTGAGAGCACTAGTTGTTGATGACCTGTTTCTGTCCCAGTTGTCTCTGAGGGTGCATTAAGTTTCTCTAGGAACCAAGGAGCACAATGCAGTTATTTTGGGGCAGATATCTGGATGGCTGAAAGCCTGATGTGGGAAGGGATCCTTGCTATGCTTTCATTGGTAGCGCTGGCAGAGCAAGCTCTGTCACATCCACAGTTTACCGGAGAGCTCAGTGTCTGGTCAGGATTATATGGGTGCCTGTCTGGGAGATAACTTTCTCAAGTGCCTAGCTGGGCAAACTCTGGATTGCACACCTGGTGTGAAGTTAGCTAGTTCATGAACTGACTGTGATGTCCTTTGCGTTTCTGCATGTCGGAGCTATGTGAGGGAAGAGGCTGGGAACAAATGTCTTTTGAAGGTGTGCACAGAAAGATCAGTGCACTTGTGTACTTCCAGATATAGATGAGAGAGGAAAGAAGCTTGATCATCTCCTTCAGAGCTCCTTGGACTTCCACGCTGTGTGACAAACCTGCCACCCTATGGCAGCTGCTGCTGCAGAGACTTTCATACCCTAGTGCTTAGGTGTCCTGGCAGATCTGTGTGTCTGGTGCTGTTGGCCCTCATTGTCAAGATTTACACGAAAGTTCCCAGAGCAAACCAAAGCTTGATAATTAATAGCACTGAATATTTTTTTTTTCTCCTCTGGTAAATAATAATAAAAAAAAGACGTCTCAAGCATTTTAAGGCATATTCAAAACCTCAAACTCAGAGATGTGTCTGGTATGAGCATGGGCAGGTAATGCCTGAATGTTCTAACTGTCTTCTCCCACCAGAGCTGGACAGTGTTGAGGAGCTAGAGAAGAAGCGTATCTGCAGGATCATCACAAAGGATTTCCCTCAGTACTTTGCAGTGGTTTCGCGAATCAAGCAAGAGAGTAACCAAATTGGCCCAGAGGGTGGGGTGCTGAGCAGCACGACGGTGCCACGCGTCCAGGCATCCTTCCCCGAGGGTGCTCTAACCAAAAGAATCCGCGTGGGGCTCCAGGTAAAGGTGCCCTCGTGTTCATATCCGCAGCGTCTACGAGCACATCATTGGTCTTAATGCATGAGGCTTGCAGCTGAGGAGCCTGCTGCTCCTTAGTAGTGGGTTGCAAGGTGGGTAGCATTCACACACACCTGAGACCTGAATTGGCACGTGTCTGCCTGGCCATGCTCGCTGCCTCTCAGTGCGCCCCGGTGCAGGTGATGCACAGTCCTCCTCCCTTTGGCAAAAGCCCAGCTCCCCTTTTATCATCACCTTGAGTATTGCTTAGCATCTGAAGAATGGAGAGAAAAGCAAAGACTTGGAGCCATCACAGTCTCAGTGATATTGTCTGCCATCTTCCTGCTGGCCATGGCTGCCAGCAGCTATGAGCTGCGCAGCCACCGTGCGGTCCCAGTCTCCCGCGGCAAAGCAGCAACTTGTGATTGGTGTCACTGGGCTGCCCTTTGCCATAGGAATGTGTTTGGTAAGGATTGCATGCAGCTGTTTGCCAGCTGTTACTGGGTCAAAGACCTTCCATATACATCTGTTGTAGCTTCGGACATTCACCATTGGTGTTTCTAGCAATGGGTGGAATCTGGGAAGAGCAAATAGCTTAAACGCTCCTTAAACAAACTGCACAGAAAGTGGAGAAATATTCTGTAGGAGGTATCTTTTTCTCTGAGTTCTGTTATCACTTAAAATTACTTAATAACTCGACAAGTCTGATGGGTTCATGAAATAGGGATGCTGGTTTGGATTCTAGTGCTTGGAATTCACACTGGAACATTTCTGTTAATGATATTTCACATCTAAAGATGATTAATCTTGAGAAAATAGAAGCTCTGCTATTATGGTTATACAGCTGCCTTTCCAGAGCTCTCCAGTGTGAAGGAAGCACGACGTCTATATTCAGCATTGTGGCTGCTGAGATTGCAATGTAGCTACATATTCTATGCATATCAATACATTGTGCAGTTTGAATAATGCAGCAAGTCACAGGTCAGCCTGATTGAAATAGACTTGAAAGTTTTTTTAAAAAAAAGGCAAATGGATACAAAACCCCGCTTCCCATAAGATGTCTGTCACTTTTGAGTTCGGGTCTTATGCGACAAAAATTACAAAAATTCTAAAGCATTTATTCCCATATTGGTTATTTTTTCCTTTCTTCTCCCATAAAGTTAGGAAACCTTTTGAGGCACAAAATGGGGGTAGAAAGTCTGAAATTTGCTTATAGGTCTTCTGTAGATTAATGCATTCTCTATGAATTTGACCCAAGCAAGTATTTCTTTCCTAATAATCAATAGTGGAGTAGCATAGGAAGCACTGAGTACAGAGGTAGGTTGGAGTACACCGTGTTCTTCAGGAGCATGGATTTGTGTTTGGCAGAGACGTGAGAATTGTTCAGCATCTCCAAGGCAGCGTGTCTAGTCCTCAATTCTCAAGTGCAAAATAGGCCTCTTTATGCATTTTGAAATTGTATTTAATATCACCCATCACTGTAAATTAAAAACAAAACCAAACATGCTCTGAAAAACTCTCAGCAAATACTGCAGGCAACCTTCTGAGATTTACAGTTTTGCTCTACAAGTTAGCTATTAGGAAATAGTAAGTGGGTTGTTGAGAAAAGTGCTAAGCATGAATTGTACTAATAATCACCCTTGAGAGCTATTGGAAAAGGCTGCCCAGGGAAAAAAAGAGATAAAATTCTACAGAAAATAAAAGGAAAATTGAATTATCTTGTGGAAAACAGTTCTGCATGTCTATAACCAATTTGTAGCTCTAGTTTAAATACTTTCCCTGTGTTGACAGGCTCAACCGGTTCCAGAGGAGATTGTCAAAAAAATCCTTGGAAACAAAGCAACTTTCAGTCCCATTGTCACTGTGGAGCCAAGACGAAGAAAATTTCATAAGCCAATAACCATGACAATTCCAGTGCCACCTCCGTCGGGAGAAGGTGTAACCAATGGGTACAAAGGAGACACAACGCCCAGCCTTCGACTTTTATGTAGCATTACAGGTGAGAGAAAATCATGCTCTTTGCAAGGTTTCTGTGACAGCAATGCCTCTGTGCTCACTGTCATAACTGTACAACTCGTGCTTTCCAGTAAGGGAACATTGGTGTGCTTGGTCCAATAGAGTTTGGACCAGTTCTCCTGAGCAAAGCTGGCTGAGGTCATTTGAAAGGCTCCCACTGATTCCCTGGGCTTTGAGTCTGGTCTCATGCCATTGTAAAAGAATTTTGCCAACAGATATTAAATGCTGTTTTATATTTAGCCAGTATGAAAAATTTCAGCCCTGGCTATTAAACATGGTTGTCAGTAAAAGCAGTTTGCAGAAATAATTCTGCCCTAGCTGATATCAAGGGGGAGGTTGCTATTGACTTGTAGGTATGTACTTTGCTTACATCAGCAGCATTTTCTGGTGTGTAACATATGATGTAATACATAATGTATAGCTCAGCTGTTGGAGAACATTATTGTCTAGGTTCTCTTTTCATGTGTGAAGCAAAGTAACTTAAGATATTCTTATGTAGTCTGTATATGCTTGGTGTTTGAAAGAAAATCTCCATGGTTTATATTTACATAGGAGGTACTTCACCTGCACAGTGGGAGGATATCACAGGCACCACTCCACTGACGTTTTCAAATGACTGTGTCTCATTCACAACCAATGTTTCAGCCAGGTATGGTAACAGAGCTTGCTAAATGCACCTAGGGAGTAGTTTCCCTTGATTAACAAAATGCATAGTTGTGGGGTTGGTTTTCGGCTTTCTGTAAGCCTTTTGCAGGACTGATGAGGCGGTAATGGGACAAATGCTTCTTTGTCACCATGTGTCACCATCCCACTCATCCAGCGTTGCACATGGAGCTTTGCCCTGGCCTTTTCTGCTGTGGTGATGTCTCCTAGCAATCACACATTCTGTTTCTTTAAAGGCTGCAGTGCCACACAGGGGTTTGTTAAACAGCAACAGAAAGGGAAAGTTTAAAACGCTCATTCAATAGAAAATTGGGGGGTTCATAAAAACATATTTGTTTAAAAAGTTGGAGACATTCAGTTTCTGGCTGTGGGCTTTTTAGTTGAAAATTATGTAAAATTGCTCTCACAAAAATATAATTTGCCAAAAAATCATGGTTGGAAATTAATTTTGATGGACTTAGTGGTCTTACATGCTGATTGGAGGCATTCAACAGGATCTGTACAAATCATACATCCTAGTGGAGAAAATTCATGGTATGCCAGGTAAAGAGTTTACCATTTAGTACATAACTTCTGCACCTATGAAAAGCTTTTATAAAGAGAGAATTGCTGAAAGAATCAAATAGGTCAGGGCTGAAATATTGTGGAAAAGACTCATACAAACTACAAATCAAAATATTTATAACCTGTATCGAAATTGTCATCAAACTCTTCATCATAAGATGAGGAAATAACAGTATAACATCTATCTCTCTGGGAAACTTCACTGTGGGGATACTTGATTTCAATCTATATGGGAGATGTGATTTTGCTGTATGTATGTGTTATAAAGGAGATTGTTTTAGTAAATCAAATGTACAGTGAAGCATCAGCACATTATAATATACATGGTGTGTGGTCACAAGAAATACAATTTCCCCGCTTTGGCTTCAAATGAGGCTTAAAATAGTTTTATGAGATGTTGGTGTGAGAAGGTTCAAGTAAGTGTATCAACATCTCATTGCCAGGTATTCCCATTTTTGGAAGGTTAAAGCACCACTGAAAGTAGAAGGAAAATTACAGCTTTGGGAAGTCTGCAAGGACAGTACGCGTGCAAAATGGCCAAGGATCACAGGACGTGGTTTCTCTTTAAAGGCTTGAGCAATGTTTGAGCACAATGAAAGGTTGATTTAATGGTTTGCTTTTTCCCTCTCAGATTTTGGCTCGCAGACTGCCATCAAGTACTAGAGACTGTTGGGCTGGCAACACAGCTTTATAGAGAATTAATATGCGTTCCTTATATGGCAAAGTTTGTGATATTTGCCAAAATGAATGACCCTGTGGAATCCAATTTGCGTTGCTTCTGCATGACTGATGACAAAGTGGACAAAACTTTGGAGCAACAAGAGAACTTTGAAGAAGTTGCAAGAAGCAAAGACATTGAGGTATATTTCTTACTCACAGCTGACTTCCTCCTTGTAAATGGACAATGTGTTTTCCAGGCAGCAACAGGTCCTGCAAAAGCCACTATCAGCCCAGTTAAATAAAGGTTCACAGCAAGGCTGTATCAAACAATATCTTGAAAGGAGGCTAAAAAAGGATAAGGCGGGGGGAGTGTAAGGACCTGTCTCCAAATGGATGTCCCAGGCCAGCCTGCAGTGGGTTTTGCACATGCTGCTGCCAAGTAGCCCCGGTTGGGCTTTGCAGACAGCTGATCTGGAATTCCTTCTCGTTGGCCCTGCAGACACACAGTCATGAGTAGGGTTGGTTTGTGGTGAATACGTAGTCACCAACACGCTGTTTCTTGAAGGAAATCTACACATTCTTACTGCAACTTACGTTTTCCCAAACTGCCTGCACTCATAATACCTTGCCATAACGCATGGTGATTTTCTAATTTGTTGTTGAATTTAATCTGAGTGAGGACTTGTGCTAAACTCAGGAGCTATGGTGGGAGAAATCATGATATACTTATGTGCATGGATCTACTATGAAAAGAGGTTTTATTGACTTTTATTTATTGCTTTGATAGGTTCTGGAAGGAAAACCTATTTACGTTGATTGCTATGGAAATCTGGCCCCTTTGACTAAAGGAGGACAGCAGCTTGTTTTTAATTTTTATGCTTTCAAAGAAAATAGACTGCCATTCTCTATCAAGGTAATAGCAAAACAAGCCAAATAATTCTGCTGATATTTCCCGCCCCCTCCACCCCCAGTGATAATGCTTTTTCAGCCCGATAGGACTAACTTGCCCCGAGAATGTAAGTATCATTGTTTAGTATGTGAATAACATGGAGAGGGTGCTTTGCATGAAGCCACAAAAGAGCTGCTGGCAGAGCTGGGACCAGAATACCAATCATGTGGATTCACAGCCTTTTATTAAAACCATATCTCAAGTTAGACCTCCAGAAGATTACCAGTAGATCACTATTTCCCAGGGAGTAAGCAAAGGAGATGCACTCAATAACATACTGTACAGCAGAACAGCCTCCAAAAAGTGTGCGTAGGCTGTTAATCTCTAAATTACCATGAATGGACGCTCACTTCCCTTAGCGTTATCATAGATGCCGTGCAAAAGAAGTTTTTAAGCATTTTGGTGAGCACAAGTGCAAAACATGGCAGAAAAAATGAAGGTGAGCAGAAAGTGTCTCTCAGTAATATCCCAGTATGAAACTGTCTGGTTGGACTCACTCAACGTCGTGTCTTGCATGGATTTACCATCAGAGAGCTTCAGGCTGATCTAACCCCTTCATGGTAACACCTTTTCTCCTTGAGCACCTTGAGCAGGCTGAGCTCCAGTTCAGTAACATTGGTCTTGACCCATTAGATAGCTTCTCGCAGAAAGAAACTCTTGAGAAACTCTCCAGAAACCTCCTCTAGGTTATCTGAATGACTAAATATTACTACAGTGTACTAAAATTTCTTTCCTAGGTAAGAGATACCAGCCAGGAACCTTGTGGTCGATTATCATTTTTGAAAGAACCAAAGACTACAAAAGGACTGCCACAAACAGCTGTTTGCAACTTGAATATCACTCTGCCAGCACACAAAAAGGTTAGGAAAAGTAAACATTTTCCTTAGGGTTGGTTTGGTCTTGTTTTTGCTCCTTTAGTTTTTGTCCTTTTTTTTTTTTCCCCTGCTAGTGATAAAGAATCCCTGTGAAATGCCAGTAATGAGAATGCTTTGGAATATGATAAAGGCTTTTAAAATTTATGTTTTATTGGTTTCCTGTACGTAGAACGCTTTTAAAGTCTCTTGTTACTGTGGTGTCAAGTTCCTATAATTTTTATGATTCTGTTTACAGCTCATGCTTCAGCCTGCAAGTCATAGATTTATGCTTTCAGTAAACGTGTCACGTGTTGATTTGCATTGGGTGTAAGATTTTTTTTTTCTTTTGTGTTGACATTTTGGATTTGCTTTGCCTTATAAATCAGCTTGCATTTTGTGCTCCCAATTTGGTCCTTTTCATATCCTGATATTCTTTTCCCTGCTGTCCATTATAATATTCCTTGTCTCTGCAATGCACCTTGGGACCAAAAGGAAACAGAGTCAGATCAAGATGATGAGGTAATATAAACACTGTCTTCTGTTTTTATTTTCTTCAGATTTAGTGAAGAAAAGTAATATGTTATAGAAAAACCAAACAACTCTTTATAACTATGGCATTGAAATGATACCTACAGAATAACCATATCCTCAACATCTGATAGTCTGTTGCAAAACCGTAGAAGTACACAAATGTCCAAAAACCATGATTATTTATTATGAAATTAAACCAAGCATTGAATAATAGCAGTCTAAAACTTAAATCATTTTCTTCTGAAAAAGGATATAATTATAAAATTCAGACCAAGTCCATTTTTGGCAAAATGAAGAATAGTTTAGTGGATGTGATTTTACCTCTTGGAAAAATACTGCCAATGCTTTGGTAACTTGTATTTCTGAGAAGGAAAGAAGTATTGCTGAGGCCACAACAGTGGCCTGTAACGTTTTCCTCCTGAAAATAAAGTGGATTCTTCTGAAAAAGAGAAATAGCCAGGGCCAATTTCTAAATATTGCGTACAAATCTATTTTCAAATAAAACTCAGATATTTGCAGCTTAAAAATCCACTGTTTGCTGGAAACTGCAACATTTGATTGTCAGGAAATTCAGTGGGTTTTACTCATTAGAGGTAGTAATAAATGAGATCACCGTATAAAAGAAGCTACATAGCATCCCGTTTACCTAGCAGCAAAGTTTTCTTCTCTTCCTGGTGGCAAATAAATAGCAGTAGCCACCTGCTGATTAAAATAATAATAAAAAAAGGCCAAACCAAAACACTCTTTACATGTTAAAAAATAATGATAGCAACCACATCACTTTGTCTCCACAGGATTTGTTCCCATTGAGCTATTATATAGCTATAACAATAGTTTTCTTTCTAAACAAACCATATTTTTAGCCACATAGTCAAGTGAGCTGATTTCTGAAGGAGTTTTAATACTTAAGAGATTACACTAGCAGCTATGTCAGTGAACCCAGCGACTTATGATGCAATTTATTAGCTAACAATAATAGTCTGCTTTCTAATCTGCATCTTTGCATTTTGTGCCTATTAAAAAAATCCCCTCCCATGCCTTTTTTGTCCTTAATGTATTCACTTAAAGCCAGTGTACATTGTGGTGTATGTGCTTCCAGGACAAATTAATTTGGGGATAAATATTTGATTGGTCTAAGTTGTACTCTTATTAATGTTTTATGTCTGTATCTGTAGTCTTTTGTGTTGATCTCCTGTTTCTAGCCAAAGGTGGTTTATTTTACAGAGAATGAATAATATGATACCATTTCTAGTAGTGTGAAAAGGTTTATTAAGTGATAATGGGATAATATAACATTGAGATACTTTAAGGCAGGATCATAAGCTCCATCTGCTATCTAAGCTCTTCTACCTCATAAGCAGAGATGTTGTGAGCAGGAATGAACCCATGGGGTCATCTCTTAGGGCTGCAGTCCCTTCCTTTGCTTGCCCCAGAAGAGTAGTCACTCACAGCAGGTTTCTGCCACCTCCAATAGCCACGCTCCCTGCTCCACAGTGCCTGACACTCATTACATGGCAGACAGGAATGGAGACTGGCTCTGTCCATTCCCTGCCTGCTTGCCCAAATTTGGCTTCAGCATGCCTTCCTGAAGCTGAACGGAAACACCCGTTCTCCCTTGTGGGGATGTGTACTGCAAAATGCAGGCCATCATGCTGAGGTTTGATAATTGTTCTGTTCAAATGGGGGATAGCGATACTAAAGGCACTAAACAGTATTATGGTTTTTTGCAGACGGAGAAAGCTGACCGGCGCCAGAACTTTGTCTCCCTTGCTTTACGTAAGCGCTACAGCTATCTGACTGAGCCTGGAATGAGTGAGTTGCTCTTACCAAAGTACTAAACCACATATACAAGATTTTTCACAAGAAGAGACATTTTTTCTATAAACGTTGTATTTGGTGTCACTCTGGAAAAAAAAAGAAAAAAAAACACCTATCTAAAACAAAACTCTTGGATGGTCTGTGAACTCTTGTGTTGCGAGAGCTTGAAGAATCCTGACTGGCAAATGACATGTGTTAGTTATGTAAAAATATAGTAATTTTAAAAAATGCCATGTAGCTCCAGAGTGGGAGGATTGCAAATTGCTTTCAAAAAGAGTCTGTTCCTCTTCCCTTTGAAAGTTTAGAGAGAGCTGCTGTAGAAGGGATTCTTATGCAAAACTTCAGCAAGGCTGGAGAATGCCATTCAGATAAGCGCTTAAATGTTTAGATGCTTAGCCAAAATGGACTCTCTCATATTTTCCCTCTTCTTTCTCCTTCCCTTCCCTTTGTCCTCTGTTCCCTGCAGATGCTTTTTATTCCCTGGCACCACACATTGCTTCCTCTTAAACTTATGTTCCCCTTGACCAGACCTGTGGCATTTCTTTCCTTCCCTGTTACATAAAATAATGTAGTTTGCTTAGCTTTTCTTCCCTCACCTCTCCTGTCTGAGGTTGACTGCTATTGTTCCCCGTTCCCAGGCTTTTTCTTGCCTTTTTTTTTCCCTCATGAATTCTCAGTTGCTACCCTGCAACAGACCCTTTGATATAATTCCATAAAATCCATAGACAAACTTCATCGGGTCTTGGGAGTTCTCACTGGATGGCTGCTGTTTAATTATCCTATAAGATCTGTGGCTTCTTTGGATCAGATGTGCTCCAGAATATATTACACTTCCCAGGCCTGGAAGAAGACTTCAAGCATATAACATCTGAAGAAGCTATCAGATCTGCTGAGACATCTTGATGGACTGTTAAGGTATTGTCAAAGGCTTGATGGGAACTGAGAGAGAGGGAAAAGGAAGTTGCCTGAAAGGAGTTTGATGACTGTGGATGTTGCTTACAATTAGTTTTTCAGGCCTCATTGGGGAAAGAAAAAAAAAAAAAAAAAAAGGCATCTTTTTTATTCACCAAAGGTCCATTAAGTCTCATTTGCAAAAAGTTGGAGGGGAAAAAACCTAAATCCACTTGAACTGCACTCAGAAAAAAAGATGGGTTAACACAGTAAACCTGACCATACTTTAACTGTTCTATCCCTTTTGGCAATGGTTACTACTTAAGGCTGTGAGCTACCCGAAAAGGGCATGCAAAAAAGATTGTGTTTGCAGGGAAAGATCATAGATAGTGGTTTGGCCATCAGCCTGAGCACCACCTCCTGTGCACACGTAGCATGTAGTCAGCAACTGCCACTACCATCTGCACCATGCTGGTGTGAGGGAAGGATGTGATCTTGGAGGTGCAGCTCTTCCAGAGAGCACACACTACCCAACTAAGAGCCAGGACTGTGGCTGTGGCTGCTTTACACTGCAGGGTGTTTGCTCCAGTGATTGGATATGAGTGATAAACCTCTACCTATTTCCAGTAAATTTGATGGCATGGTTCCCACAGTTTTGGCAGCAGCAAGGGTTGTTCTTTTTATTCACACAAGCTCATGCATGCGTGCACATGCACACATACAGATTTTTTTATCTCTGCACCCCTGCCAGTGCCTATGCAGAAGGATATTCCCCTGCCCCCCTGTCCTCACACCTGCTCAGGGAAAGGGATGAAAGGGCCCCTTGGCTCTTCCCAGCAGTGAGGTCCCTGCAGAAGAGGAGTGCTGCAGTGGGTCAAACCTGCTTGGTCCTGGCTGTTTGCTTGCAGCTGAAGAGGAGCAAGGCTGAGTGGAGGCCACTTGTATGGGTCCACTCGGTGCTTTCAGTTACCAGCTGCAAGCAAGGAAGTGTAGTTTGGTGCACAGAAGGTAGTAACCAACATCTGTTTTCTGATAAAATCTTGGATGCAGAATGATGGAAATGTTAAGGCCAAGAGTTTCCAGTAGCCAAAAAGGGCTGTTATATAAAACCACTCTTTAGAATATTATCCCACTCTAAAGTCTTGCATGGTTGTGGGGATTTCTTTGCTATTTCAAAATAGTAAAATTGCCCAGTTCCCTGCTGTTTGAGTTATGTCATAGCTGCACACACTGGTAAATTACTCAATTTTCTTTGTACTGGTTCTTCTTCTCAACTGCAATAAGGGGTGCAGAAAAAGCATCGCAAACATGTCTGAATCTGTGATTTAACGGGAGAAAGAGCAGTTAAGAGGGGAGCCTGTTGGTTTGATTGCCTCACTAGCCAGTTGCGATAGACTGGCTCATCACAGCACAGTGGGGTCCCTGTAAAGACATTTCCAAACACAAACTGCCGAACAAGTTGTTTTGTTGTTAGTTCTTTTCAGAATGGTTTGGGGGTTTGTTTCTTGGACTTGGGACTGTATGAACTTTTGGTGAATGTTAGCAGCTGCTGCTAATTAATCTTCACAATAAAGTGTAGCTTGTTTAATGAAGTACGCTGTGTTTTCTTCTTTGGAGGAAAAAAGAAGTATGTTTGTGCTTAAAAATAAAATTGCAAGGAAAAATGGATGTTTCTTAACATAGGCTGTGCCAGTCAGGCCTAGCATTCAAGCTCTCTTCAACCTAAATGTTCTCATACTGCAGTATCACCAGCCATCCACATAGCCTCGGGGCTTCAATTGGCTTCTGTAGGACCAGCACATTTCTCCTTGAAGGATATGGACCTGTAGTATACTGAATATTCACTACTCTATAGAGCGTGTGTGCTTTAAGTTTAACAGTTTAGTATTAGCCTTGCTAAGCTTCTTTCACTGTAAGTTACTGTCTGTCTGTAAGACAGATTAAGCAGGCTTGACAAATTATTAGTGTAACTTCAGAGAAAGGTATGTTGAATAAGTTGTTTGGATATTTTAGCTCCATTTCCAACTCCAACTTTAAAGAAAAAAAATCCTCTAAGTTACTTTCAATGTCAACTCTCTGAATGTTACTGCTGTATCAGAGGATATGTATGCTTTAATGGGATTCCCAGAAATACTGTCTTCTGGCATGAGTACCTCCTGTGATGCAAAATGTGGTTGATGATGATTTTGTTTGAAATGCCTATGAATAAGCTGAGTGTTCTGGGGGATGATAACAGTTAACAGGTTTCTCCTTGCCAGGAAGTTTTTGCATAATATATTGTTCTTTGACTGCTTTTCTAATGTTACCTTTTGAGAAATGGAAAGTTGAACAGGTCTGTCTTTGAGCTGATACAAGAAATCTCCTCAAAAGGTACCAAGACACTACATCTTGTAGAAAAAGTGTACTCTTCTTTTAATGGCCTCTTGTGAAATGATTTTGTAAGGTTTACATATTTGTGCTGAATACAGCATACAAAATGTATTAATCTGTGTGCTCGTTTTGACATGATATATTGTGCATGAATAAAAAATGATTCAGTTGCTTTGCTTGCTCACGTTTATCATATATCATACTTTCCATATTTCATGTATGACATATGCTTCTTAAATCATTTCATGTAAGTTTTACTTTAGTTTTTACCAAACAAAAGGAATATCGCATGAGAAACAAATGCAAAAGTTCCTTTTCTTTATTTATTTTTGTTATTTTTTTAAAATATTGACTCAGAAAAGCTCTTGCTCTTATTGGCTTTGTGAGTGTGAAGCATATCCGAATTGTGCATGGGAGATACAGATTTGAATTTATTCCAGTTGCTTCACAGTTTGCACATCAATTGCCTGTCACTTAAAGGAATTTTGGGTTCTGCATGAAATAGTTCTGAGTGGCTTAAAAAAAAGATTTTAGCTATATAATGTCATTTTATGCAAGTTTATATTTTGTATAGGTTCAATATCTGAATAGAACAACAACAGAAATTATTAAAAGGATAACTCTAATACTTGTGCAAAGCAGAGACATACCTAAACAGGCAAAATAGAACTGTTACGAATATTTTAGAAGTAGCACATCAGAAAGTCAATAGGAAGTAAGAGAAGAAATTTTGATGTGGCTTTATTTTTACCTTATGCATTCTTTCATAGTGTTTTCTGTTCTTCATTGTTTGCAGATTTGGTTGCTATGTGCTTTCTGTCTTTCATTTCATGTTGCTTTTTGGTTTGGACCAGTCATCAATATATGGCTCATTCCAATTTTTTTCTTTCCTTTTTTAAATATTCTTTTGCCTCCTTCATCCTAACTCATGCAAACAATTGTACTTGCTTTTTGTAATATTACAACGTTTACTGACCAATTTTCTTCTCTGGTCTCTCTGTTTTTCAATCATTTTTGTTGATTTTTATGTTTGATTTTAATTTAACAATTTAAGAAACAGTTGAACGGAGTGCAGGAGCAACAAGATCCCTACCTGCTACTTACTCATACAAGCCATTCTTTTCAACACGGCCATATCAGTCATGGACAACAGCTCCAATTACAGTGCCTGGGCAAACCAAGTCAGGCTTCACTTCCTTATCAAGCTCTTCCTCTAACACTCCTACAGCTTCCCCATTAAAATCAATATGGTCTGTTTCTTCTGCTTCTCCAATCAAATCCACGTTAGGAGCTTCTACCACATCTTCAGTTAAATCTGTTAGTGATGTAGCATCTCCGATTAGATCATTTCGGACAATCTCCTCCCCAATAAAAACTGTGGTATCGCAGCCTCCATACAATATACAGGTTACTTCAGGCTCTTTCGTCAGAGCTCCCACAGTCACAGAAGCTGCTAGTCTAAAAGGGCTGGCATCCACTACCACATTCCCCCCTCGGACATCTCCAGTGACTACAGCAGGATCTCTCTTGGAGAGATCATCCATAACCATGACGCCTCCAGCATCCCCCAAATCCAACATTAACATGTATTCTTCAAGTTTGCCACTTAAGTCGGTCATCACATCAGCATCTTCACTTTTATCGTCCCCTCTAAAGTCAGTCGTGTCACCTGCTAAGGCAGCAGTTGATGCGGTTTCATCCTCTAAAGTCATGATGGCCTCGTCTCTCTCGTCGCCAGCAAAACACGTAGCTGGGCACACAGATGTACCGTTGCTTAATGGATCTGTGTCACCTTTGAAATACCCACCTTCTGCCAACATAATAAATGGATCCAAAGCTGCAGCTGTTTTTCAAGACAAGATCACTGCAGCTGCACATTCTGCAAGTTGTGCTGCTAATGCAGTTGCTGACACGGCTGAGAGAGTGTTTTCAACAGCTACGACAATGTCATTTTCTCCACTCAGGTCATTTGTGTCTTCAGCACCATCAGCTTTCCAGTCAATGAGAACTCCTCCTGCAGGTGCTTTGTACACAGCCCTTGGGTCAATATCTGCAACTACCTCATCAGTAACTTCATCAACAATAACAGTGCCGGTATATTCTGTAGTCAATGTTTTGTCTGAACCAGCATTAAAGAAGCTCCCAGAGTCGTCTTCACTTACAAAATCAGCTGCTGCGTTACTGTCACCTATTAAAACATTGACTACAGAGGCACGCACGCAGCCTCCCTTTAATCGAACTTCATCTCCAATAAAATCATCCTTGTTTTTAGCACCCTCTGCTCTCAAATTGCCCACACCATCTTCTTTATCCTCCAGTCAGGAGATACTGAAAGATGTTGCTGAAATGAAAGAGGATCTAATAAGAATGACTGCAATATTGCAGACAGATGTCACAGAGGACAAACCGTTCCAACCTGAGATACAAAAAGAGGGTAGAATTGATGATGAAGAGCCCTTTAAAATTGTTGAGAAAGTAAAAGAGGACTTAGTAAAAGTTAGTGAGATTCTGAAAAAAGATGTGTGTTTAGAAAGTAAAGGGTCGGCTAAAGTATCCAAAAGTGATCAAGGACACATGTCTGAGGATGACTGGGTAGAGTTCAGTACAGAGGAGATTGATGAAGCGAGACAGCAAGCTTTGACAAGTCCTCCTATATCTGTTCCAGAGAAGGTCCAAATTAAAACTAAAACCATGTCGGAAAAGGATTATAGCTTGTCAAAAGTTATTGATTACTTAGCAAATGATATCGGTAGCAGTTCATTAACAAACATAAAGTACAAGTTTGAAGAGGGGAAAAAAGAAGGTGAAGAGCGACAAAAACGCATTTTAAAACCAGCTATTGCATTGCAGGAACATAAACTTAAAATGCCTCCAGCCTCCATGAGGCCTTCGACATCAGAAAAGGAGTTATGTAAAATTGCAGATTCCTTTTTTGGAACAGATACTATTTTAGAGTCTCCAGATGACTTTTCTCAACACGATCAAGATAAAAGTCCCTTATCTGACAGTGGTTTTGAAACGAGGAGTGAAAAGACACCTTCTGCCCCACAAAGTGCTGAAAGCACAGGGCCAAAACCACTTTTCCATGATGTACCCATCCCTCCCGTCATTACAGAAACAAGAACTGAAGTAGTTCACGTTATCCGCAGCTATGAACCATCGTCTGAAGAAATTCCAGAGCAGAAAGCAGAGGAGCTACCAGCCTCAAAACCTACCCCTACATTTATGGAGCTGGAGCAAAAACCTGCTGGATCGATTAAAGAAAAGGTTAAAGCTTTTCAAATGAAGGCCAGCAGCAGCGAAGAAGACGACCATAAGTGTGTCCTTAGTAAAGGTGTCCGAGTAAAAGAAGAAACTCATATCACTACGACAACTAGGATGGTGTATCATAAACCTCCATGCACTGAAAGCACATCTGAAAGAATTGAGGAAACAATGTCTGTTCATGACATAATGAAAGCCTTTCAGTCTGGACGTGACCCTTCCAAAGAACTGGCAGGTCTGTTTGAACATAAATCATCAGTAACGTCTGATGTTAGCAAGTCTGCTGAAACTTCACCACAACATGCAGAGAAGGACAGCAAAATGAAACCCAAACTGGAGCGAATAATAGAGGTCCATATTGAAAAAGGTAATCAGGCTGAACCTACTGAAGTCATTATTAGAGAAACAAAAAAGCATCCAGAAAAAGAAATGTATGTATATCAGAAAGACTTACCTCGGGGAGATATTAACTTAAAAGAGTTGGAAAAACATGATGCTTTTCCTTGTTCAGATGAACAAGGTCAGCAAGAAGAAGAGGAGCTCACGGCCGAAGAGTCACTTCCTTCTTATCTGGAATCCTCTAGAGTTAACACTCCTGTGTCCCAGGAAGAAGATAGTCGCCCTAGTTCTGCTCAACTCATGTCTGATGACTCTTACAAAACACTGAAGCTTTTGAGTCAGCACTCAATAGAATACCATGATGATGAGTTGTCAGAACTAAGAGGGGAGTCTTACAGGTTTGCTGAGAAAATGCTTCTTTCAGAAAAGCTAGATGTGTCTCATTCTGATACTGAGGAGTCAGTTACTGACCATGCTCTACCCCTTAGTGCAGAGTTACAGGGGTCTGATAAACGATGCAGAGAAAAAGTAGCTACTGCCCCCAAAAAAGAGATTCTCTCCAAAATCTATAAAGATGTATCTGAAAATGGTGTAGGTAAAATGTCTAAAGATGATCATTATGACAAAGTGACAGTGTTACACTACACTGGAGATGTTAGTAGTCCAAAACATGCGATGTGGATGCGCTTTACTGAGGACAGATTAGACAGAGGTAGAGAAAAGTTGATGTATGAAGACAGGGTGGACAGGACTGTTAAAGAGGCAGAAGAAAAACTGACTGAAGTATCACAGTTTTTTCGGGATAAAACAGAGAAGTTGAATGATGAGCTACAGTCTCCGGAGAAAAAGCAGCATAAAAAAAATGGTAAAGAAATACATTCTAGCCAGAGCTCTGCCAGCAGCAGCCCTGAGAAAGTTCTGCTCTCCGAATTACCAGCGTCTGGTGACGAATGGAGTAAGGTGAAGCAGTATGCACATGATGGGAAATGCTTTCCCAAGGTGGATGAAAGAAAAGCATCCAGTTTGCCCAGCAGTCCTGAAAAAAGGATATTTGTGCAACCTGCAGAGGACTCTAAACAAACTATGGAACACAAAGGAAGTGCTCAGCAGACTGGAGTACCTGAGGTTTCACAGACTGGATTTCAGCTGAAGCAATCAAAGCTCAGTTCCATTAGGCTTAAATTTGAACAAAGTATAAGTCCAAGGAGTAAGGACGTAACTCAAGAAGAGAAAAAGCTGGATGGTCAGTCCAAAATTCCAGTAAAGAAATTGCAAGAAAGTAAGTTACCAGTGTATCAGTTTTATTCCAGAGAGAAACACGCAAAGCAAGTAGAGGTCATTGATGGGAGCACAGCTTTACAGAAAGAGGTGAAAATGCAGGAAGATTTTGTTCCAGGTAAAGGGAAAGCTATCGAAGACTTTCGTGCTTCAGACACACAAAGCCAAAGGACTGAGATGAGTAAAGGCGTGCCAGAATACTTTTCAGAACCATTGGCAAAAGACCTGGCGTATGGCTCAGACTCAACAACGAAGGGACAATGGGACAAAAAAATCTATAGGACATGGGAAAGTCCTGGAACTTCTAATCATAAAACACAAAAAGAAAAACTTTCACATGTGCTGGTTCCAGATACAGTGAAAGAAAACCACGTTGAGCATGCTGAAGCTAAAACTGACAAAAAAAGTGAATTTATCACTGTGACAGAGCACAAACTGGCAGCAAATGGAATTCATTCAGAAGAAGTGAAGGAACTGACTGTCAAATCTCCCTCAAAAAGGGTTTTATACAGAGAATTTGTTGTCAGGGAGGGGGAACGTAATGGTGAAGTGGCTGATAAAATATCGAAAAGGAAAGAAGAAGTTGCTGTGTCCCATATTCCAGTCAGAATTGTTGAGGAGAAGAGAACCACGCTTGATGGTGTCTATGAACTTTCAGCTCAAGTATCCCAATCAGCTGTGATTAAGGAGAAAGTTGAGAGGCAGATTGACTATGTGGAAGATGAAAAAATAAAGCATTCAGAAATCAGAAAAGTTACCAAGCAGCAGAGCTCAATAGGTCTAAGTCCTCCTGTTGAGGAAACGGAGATATCCCCTAGCAAATCACCAGATTCTTTAGAATGTAGTCCAGGAAGGGAATT
>VYZV01027531.1:24073-59736 GCA_013401275.1 Pandion haliaetus | reverse complement strand
AGTACGCCAACTAGCGAGCCCAACCCCTTCCCATTTCATGAAGGGAAGATGTTTGAGATGACTCGCAGTGGTGCAATTGACATGAGCAAGAGGGATTTTGTTGAAGAAAGACTCCAATTTTTTCAGATTGGTGAGCATACTTCTGAAGGGAAGTCAGGGGACAAGGGGGAAGGGGATAAAAGTACAGTCACTGCCATCACACAGCCACAGGCAGGGGACAACACTGTAGAAAGAAACCTAGAGAGACCAGTAGAAACAACAGCAGTTGAACATAAGCCCATCATCCAGGCCAGTGGAGATTGCATGGAACAAACACTTGGTAGTAACTCACTGGAAAAATCATCGGCAGCGGTAAATGCTTCTAAAGTTGATCCCAAATTGCGCACACCAATTAAAATGGGAATTTCTGCTTCCACCATGACTCTGAAGAAAGATGGCCCTGGCGAAGTGACAGATAAGATAGAAGCTGTGATGCCAAGTGGTCAGGGATTAGAAAATGAAACTGTAGCAGTGATTTCGAGTTCAGCTTCTAGCCAGACAAGCTGTAGGCAAGCAGAAACCACTGATTTTCCAAAAGATAATTTTAATAACAACAACAATTTGGATTCATCTGCTGTCCCTACAGATGATATTACCTGTAATATAGTGCTAAAAGAACATTTGGAACCGAAATGTTCCCTCCAGAAAGCTAATCAAGCAAAAAGCACTTCAGGAAAAGGTACAGGGACAACACAAGGACACAGAGTAAGAGATAAGCAAAAACCACATGGAGAGCAGCAAAAGTCAACAGAGTTGGTAGGGGCTAGAGGAAAATCAAAGCTTCCTGTAAAGGCCAGCTCAGTAAAAGAAGTCTTTTCACAAAATAATCTCCAAAGCAATACAGGGAGTAAAGTGAGAGTGGCTAGTAAGCCTGACAAAGCAAAACAAAATAATTCTTCTCCCTGTCTAGAAGCAAGGTCTAGGATTCCTGTAAAAAATACACATAGGAGTAATCTAGCTAGAAGAGCTCCAGCCCTGCCAAAACAAGAGCAGGTAGAGAAAGAAAAACCCAGACAGCTTCCTTCTAAATTACCAGTAAAGGTAAGAGCTACCTCCGTCACCATGACAACAGTTAAAGTAAGAAAAAATCAGTTTAGGGAGGTATGTAAACATTCTATTGAATATTTTAAGGGAATTAGCGGTGAGACATTAAAGCTTGTGGATCGTCTATCTGATGAAGAGAAAAAGATGCAGTCAGAGGTCTCTGATGATGAAGAAGACAGTACATCAAAGAACACATCCTTATCAGAAGCTACTCAAGTTTACCAGCCTTCCATTACATCGAAGTCTGCTAGAGACATGAGAACAGAGGCAGCATCTATAAAATCAAAGATTGAAAAGGCCGACAGTGAGAGGAGGAGGAGTAAGAGGACTGGTGAGAATGAAGGCAGTCAGGTTTCTGGAGCTCTCATGGCTCACCTCATGGAGATCAAGCCTAGTTTGTAAAACTTTCAACTTGTTGATCCTAGTGCATGAACTGTTGTGATTGCCTGTGGAGTGACTTAACTTTAGTTTTCATTCTGTCATTGTCATCTGTATGTGCTGTCTTATACTCTTCTTTCTTCCTTCAAACAAATCCTGTGCTGTAGAAAGCTAGTGAAGCATGCCGAAGACATTCATGTAACTCAAAAATTGATGTAACTCAGAAATTGAAATATTTCTTTTGTGACAGCAAATTTATTCTGTCAAAGTAGAGAAAGTAGATGATAATCTGGTCTTGGTGGTTTCCACCAGTAATTGAACAACTTGTGTACAGTCTAACAGCTAGATTGTCAGCATGTTTGGTTTCATTACACGACATCATGTAGTTTGACATTTGGCTTTACACAGGTGAAAATCTAAAAGCTGTGAAAAAAATTTGCTTTGTAGGTTATTAGGACACACAACCATTCTAGTAAACAGTATAAGCACCGGCAACTTAGTCAAATTAAAGCTATTATTTATAATAAACTATTGTCCGGTTTTGTGGTTTTCTGTGCAAAACCTTTTTAATCGAGAAATTGTAAATCACAGGTCCACAGAGTCCATGTGAACGGACAGATATAAGGATGGCAATTGTAGCTGATCACCTAGGACTTAGCTGGACAGGTAAGCTTTTCAACTTTAATATTGAAATTAGGCTTCGCTATTACCTTTTCAGGCAGTCTTTTACCGAAAGCCACAGCGAGGCTGCATCAGGCTCTCCCGAATTCACAGTAAGCCCAGCCTCCCAAAACATGCAACATGCCTAATAGGAAATTATCCTGTAAAGATGCCTAATAGGAAATTATCCCTTGGTCTTGCAATAAATCAAACAGAAACTCATAGGGAAGATAGCTAAAACGGCTCTCCTCTCAAGATGTTCACCCAAGGAGTTGAGAGGATCTATCTGCTCAGGCTCTGGGCTGCCTCTGTATCTGGACAGCAGTTTCCTCAAAGCCCTGGAGGTTTCAGGGAGCCCAGCAGTGCCCCAGCAAGTCGGTGCCGTGTGTGGGGTTATCTTAACTGTATGCCCGCCATACCTGCGTATGTTGATGGGCAGAGCTGGCCCTTCCCGGGCTTACAGCTGCAGCAGCCAGCTCTCCCCGGGCGTAGGTGACAACAGTACCAGTGCTGAGCTGCACAGTAAGGTCACAAAGGAGTGACAGTCACCAGAAAAAACAGATTTTATAATTAAGTGGTCGTGAGGTAGTCTTCATGGCATTTTTTTTCACCGTGTTTAAGTGGCTTACTGAGTATAAATACGATAAGAGCTC
Source organism: Pandion haliaetus (assembly GCA_013401275.1). Taxonomy (NCBI): domain Eukaryota; kingdom Metazoa; phylum Chordata; class Aves; order Accipitriformes; family Pandionidae; genus Pandion; species Pandion haliaetus. The sequence continues at coordinate 56,962 of VYZV01027531.1, read as the reverse complement.
ACAGAGATGACTGAAATTTGAAATTGTGTCTGTCTTAGGATATTAAAGTATGAGTATATAATGCCATGTTCATCGTTGTCTCTAAAGTTTGTGTCAGGAAGTTTTGTTGACATCTGTGTGATCCAAGAAAGATAATATTTTTAAGTCTGACAGGATGATTGAGGGATTTGAGCTTTCTTTCATGCTTCTATTGTTGTTTTCTTTTCTTGCTTGCTTTTTTTTTTTTTCTCTTTATAGAACTGGCAAGAGAACTGAATTTTTCTGTGGATGAAATAAATCAAATCCGAGTAGAAAACCCAAATTCTCTTATTGCTCAAAGCTTCATGTTATTAAAAAAATGGGTTACCAGAGATGGGAAAAATGCTACAAGTAAGTTCAAGTAGTTACTTTTGTTGTTTATAAGTTATAGGCCATTTCGTCTGTTGCCTGATCTAAATAGGTTAAATTGAAGAAAACATTATGAATGTCTTTCGCAAACCACTGATGGAAAAAAAAAAAGTTTAAGTTATATTTTTACCAGAAGTCAGAAACGTGTCATATTTATTCAGTATATATGCAGAAGGAAATAATCTGTTCTCTACATCCATGATTGGTGGGACAAGTCATTAAATTAAATTCCAGTAAAGAGAATGTTAGGGAAAACTTTCCAATAGCAAGGAATGGTAAACATGGAAATAGGCTGCCTGGAAAAGTTAGGTAATCTTGCAGTATTGCAGGTCATGAGAAAAGACTAAACCTCCTTCTGTGAGGAGTGATGGAGACACTGGTTCTGCACTGATTCTGCTGGTTTTATCTGTGCATTTCACTTGAATTGCTCAACTGAAAGAGAGGTTTTGATTTTTGTGTTAGGTCAATGGTGTTCATTACCATTCTCTAATCCACACACTCCTGCACAGTATTTGAGTCTACTTGGATCTCTTTCACCGTAAAAGTAATTTCCAGAGTTACTGTGTTCTCGCAACAAGATTACTGTAAATGAGATTTCACGATGTACTGCATGAATAGCCTTACATGCATTATTACCTACATGGCTACCTTTTCTGTTGTTCCTCGAAACAGAATGGTAAAAGGATTTTTACACTCCTTTTACGCTCCAGTAAAAGGATATTTTGTTTCAGTAGTAAGTAAATACATTCGTTAAGAACTCTCTGACCTTATTCTTTGTGCCTTGTGTGTTGTAATATCATTATACATTATATATATTCCCTCCCTTGGGGGGGGACGAAAGACTCTTAATAGGTGTATATCTTCAATAAGTAGGCAGCAGAATGACTACTTAGACAAGCGATGGGGTTTGCAAGAATCAAAGGCATTGGGACAGAAACATATGCCAGCAATTTATAATTAATACAATGTGAATGTAACTGAGAAAGACGATTACATGATTCTGCAATGCTGAACTTTTGCTGACATGTCTTATTTGTTTTTCAGCTGATGCCTTAACTTCTGTATTGACAAAAATTAATCGAATAGATATCGTGACCCTGTTGGAAGGACCAATATTTGATTATGGAAATATTTCAGGCACCAGAAGTTTTGCAGATGAAAATAACGTTTTTCATGATCCTATTGATGGTAATTGAATTCCATGGTCATGTTTAGTTCAGTGTTGTCCAATAATCCAATAATGTTGTATAAACTAGACTTTAAAAAAAGTAAGTTCTACAGAAATAACTGTTTTTAATGTGGAGGGGTTTTCCACTCCTAAAGCATGCTCATGGTACGACACATAGGCTGCACATTAGTATCTCGGAGAATAAGCCCAGGATCCCACAAACAATGCCTGCCTCAGCTTGTTTCCACCAGCCTTGGTGTCAGTTGACAAGACCTGAATATTTTTCTCCTGCAATACTTGTGCTTTGAGGCTTGCCCATGTATATTTTTAATGTACGTGGTATTGCATGCTTTCCAAGTTACCTGGAAATGTATATATATTCTTTGACTTCCTACCTAGATAAGTAACAGCAAGAATTCTTCGAAGGAAAAAAAGAAGGAAGAACAAGGAAAAAAAAAAGTGCTTAATAATTGCATAGAGTACATTAATGTACAGTTTACTACCAAGCCTCTTTGAGACAAGTGAACATCAATTACTTTATGATTTTGACTTGGACCATTTCTACAATGGCAGTAGAAAAATAAGAAAATGTTTTATTAGTGCATGAGAAAATATCTTTTTCAGTCTACTAATGGGTAAAATTGTGTAATAATTTTCACATGGAAGCTGTACCAACTGAGAACAGAATTGTGCAGGTTACTTTTGAGCCAGATTAAAAGGATAAATGAAGTTCTGCTTGTAAACCAGAATTGCCATAGGTATACTTTTTATTTATCTGTATGTTGAAGACGCTAAATGTTGGTTTTTCTTCTTTTAAATGTTAGTTAACAGGCACTGGTTTGCTATATTCTTTACTTTGATTTTTGTCACACATATTATAAATAGCTCTTAAATAAGATTTTGCTTTTGTAAGTAACATTTCTTTTGGTTTTTGTAATTTGTTCAAGTATGTATTTGGCTTCCTCTGTATTTTAGTAGGAATTTTTTCTTTAGAGCATATAAGCACAGTGTACCTCCATTATTGAGCAGCATTGCTGGTCATTGCATCATTGCATTACAGAAATAATTTTCTGTTGACATTTTAAGAAAGTTGCTCTTGAAATGTTGATTGCACCTTTTAATAGTAGCATCAATGTTTTTATGAAAAGAATACGCTTCTATGCAGTTGCTTTCTGTCTCTCCTCTTCTCTGAAACTTCCTCAAGCTTCCTTTCCTCACCAAGACCAGACCACCTTTGCCTTTCTCTCAGCTGATTCAGGAAACAAAAAACCAAACCCTGTTAATGCACCTCCCTTTGCAGGCAGCACAATGTCAAGTTAACTCCACAGCATGTATTTTTTTCCTTTTGTAGGTTACCCAACCTCTTATTTGCTGGAATGCAAACTTCAGATTTTGTTGTCATGTGTATATTCAGTTTAATCCTTTTGTATGGTTTTCCCATGTTTTCATCAATTTTTCTTTTCTTTTCTCTCTTTATTTGATCAGTGTATCTGATTGTACCCATGCCATCAAGATCACCTCACTCTCCAAGATCACCAAGATCTCCTTACTCACCACAGCCCTCTCACCTGTATAACTTTACTGTACCTGAAATATTCATATAGCTCTCCCTTGCTGTGTTTGTGTTCCTTTATCCCTTTGTTAGCTTCCTTTTTCAGTTATTTATCCTGCTGTGTATTTAGATCTACTGTTCCTTAGGATCCATTTCTGTTCCTCATTCTTTAACTATTTCATTCTTTGGCTCTATGGTTAAACCGGAGATATAATTTAGCAACATTGTATTGCTGGTATTGTGTATTTTTATATAAAGGTATATTAAAAATGTGGACCTGTTTTTAGAAATAATACCTACTGACAAACAAGTGGCTGTCCTGTGTTATGATCTACTTCTGTCTTTAAAATCTATTTATTAAACTTCCGAATTAAAAAAAAAAAGAAAAACTGGGAAAGAAAGATTTACACAGTACGGCTGCGAGAGATTGTATTGGATATAAAGGGACAGCCACCCGTGTCCACATTTGATTTACTGCATGCTCATAAGACAATCTGCTATAGCTTGAATATGTTAAAATGGCTGCAAAACCAATTGCTGAAATCTTTACGGACTATTTACAAAATAGTCAAAAGTACTGGCTTCACTGTACTATTCACTGGCAGTACTCATTTTTTGTTCCATCTATTTAGGACAAAGTAAAGAAATCTCTCAGAACTGCATTTGTTCTTATACACCTGCACCTCCTCATATGTTTCATACTTTATGTAACTCATGAATCATTTGACATTTGCTTATTTGTTGCTCCATGCTTCATCCCAGTCAGTCCAAATGTGCTGTCTTCCTTAGGTTATCCCACCATTCAAGTGGAACTGGAAACTCCCACTGGGTTGCGCTTCGTGCCGCCCACCCCCTTCCATCAGGATGATTTCTTTAGCGACACCTCTAGCCTAGAGTCACCCCTTAGAACTCCCAGTAGACTGAGTGACGTGTTAGTGACCTCCCAGGGACACGTAGATGGTACAGCAGCAGCACCGCCAGTGGTGACTGAAGAAGACACTTCACTGGATGACAGCAAACTCGATTTCTCAGTGCCTAGAGAAGGAACACCTAAAGATATTTCTGTAGGCGAGAGCCAGTTGGAGGAAGTGGACCTTAAGGATTTTCCACGGTATCTTGGTAGTTATGGCGGGATATCAAAAGATGCTAAACAAAGGCAGAGTGAAGAGACTAGTAAAAAAGGAGTAAGGACTGAACAGCCTGAGAGAGAAAAGTCTGGTACTGATGAGGAGATGACGGAAGAAAAGCTTAAATCTCTGTTTGAGGACATTCATCTGGAAGAAGGAGCTGAGTCTGAGGAGATGACGGAAGAAAGAGTGTGGTCAATTCTTAAAGGTGTTCAACAAGCAGAACACGAAATGTCTTCAATTACAGGTTGGCAGCCTGACTCGTCAAGTGTCACTGAGCCACTGACATCAGGACGCAGAATAGGTGGTAGCCTGCTAGATCGCTTGGATGATAGGTGAGCACCTTTGTATAAGAGTGTGTGTGTGTAAGCAAGCCTTCCCATGCTGCTTTTACCTCCAGGAGCAGTGCTGAGGCTGTTGTTCCACTATTCTCTGAGAATATGTATATATGCACATATATATATATATATATATATTTAAAAGAAAAAGTAATAGTTGACTCGATTTGGCCTCAGACATTTGTCTTTTAAAATGTATATTTATCAGGTTTCATTCTTAATATAGGTATTTCAGAAGTAGTTTATCTTACATTTAGTGGATAACATTACTTTTTGTTTTCTTTTTCTTGTGCATTTCTATTTCTAATTAATCTAAGTGATGCATACGTGTAACTGGAATCGAGGACTATGAAACGTACATTATCTGAAACCAGGACACTACGTTACTCTTATTTCTTAAGTACCTTTTTAGCAGTCATCCTTTTCATTGCACCTCTGCCTTCCCTCAGAGAGTTGTTACTTTTTCCATAAGCCAATTTTAAAATTGTCACTGTTTTTATACACTTACTTCAAGCGTGTTATGTCATGCTCATTTACTAGACTTTTAAAGAGATGAGTTACAAGGCATAAAAAGGTAAGAATGGTGATACCAAATCTGTCTAGTCCCATATGTTGTCTCCCAGCAGTGACTGCAGAGGATGCTCAGGGAAGGAGGAGAGTGGACATATGCTCTGTTTTCCTCCAGTACTCTCCCAAGCACCTCCTCCCCTTGGACCTACTTAAGCATTCAACATTCACAATACGTGTTGCCGTGTTCAGCCTTACTGGTACCCACTGGGTGAAGAGCTCCTGACTGCCTTTTTTTTTTTAATGTGGCTCCCATGATTACTAATTGAAGGAGCCAGGTCTGCATGAGCTGTAAATCAGCAAAGAATTATTATCTGCAGAGAATGATTATTTGTCTGTCAGCAGTTTACATCCTTTGCAGCTTTGACTCAGGATGTATTAAGGTTTCGGGTAGTATTAGATACTCTCTTACTGAATCCAGTGGGAATTTGGCCATTGATTTCAGCAAACTGCTTGTCTTTCAGGACTGTAAAGCACTTGATCTACTACTGATGCGATTTCTGTTGTTAAGCAAGCATTGTTATTCTGCATTTTATATTGTGTTAAATTAGTAAAATAGTTCAATTCTAGAAGTAAAAGGGCTTCCTTGAGAAGATAACATATCCATTTCTAACAAGATTAATTCAATTTACTATCTTTTGTAAGAGTTTTGCCAACAAATAGCTATAGTATTTTCATGTGTACAGTCATAGTGCTTATCTGAAAACAATCAAAAATGCAAAAGAGAAGAACACCGTGCATCAGAAGTGCAGGTTAAACCTATCTGTAGGTAATCTGAGGCAAAATTTTAGTCAGCTGTCTATCTTATAGTAACCTTCCTTGCCTTTGGCTTTGTGGCTTATTGAAACTCTGAACTGTCTAAGGATTTATTTTCAGATACCAATATTTTTTAAAAGGCATGACTTACCTGGAGTATAGAGGTCGTAGTTTGGGGGAAAAATAACATAAACTATTTGGTCATCACTGGTAATTGAATGGTAACAGATGCTTACATCACTTCCCGAGTTAGAGAGCAGGTTAACGAATCAGTGCCTCAGGGATTTATCTCATGATTATACAAGGGAAATGGTAGGCATTGTGTATTTTTCATTCTCTTTTTCCTTCCCCCCACCAAGTGGAAGGGGAATAACATAAAACATTTGACCTTGTTTCCAGTGTTCACCATATTCTCGTTGCTTCTGAAAAGATACCATGATGCAGAAGACAAGGCTATTAAATAGATCGATGTTTGCAAGCTGAATTTAAAATTTTACTTTCTTCTGTCTGAAATGTATCTGTGAAGAATGGAGGCTCAGTAAGAGTCTCGGTGTTTTGCCCTTCTGGGTGTGATTTAAGCACTGAATGGCTGTCTGTTCTTTTTTTCTTTTTCTTGTAGTTCGGACCAATGTAGGGATTCTGTTACCTCATATGTCAAAGGAGAAGCAGGGAAGCCAGAAACAAATGGAAGCCTATCCGAGTCCACAGCAGAGGCGAAAATTAAATCCTACATCCAGGAATCTTTAAATGATGTGGGAAAACAGAGTGACAAAGAAGCCCTGAAAACAAAGCCCCAGATTTCAGCTGGTACTGATGAGCAAACGTTATCATCAACAGCATATCAGAAATCTTTGGAAGAGACTAGCAAGCCAACAACAGAAGGCAACAAAACATCTGTGCCTGTCAGCGTGAAGAAGATGGGCTGGAGTACTTCTGAGGATGGCAAGCCAAGAACAAGCATCCAAGAGGAGGAGGGAGCAGTAATGTCTGAACAGAAGGTACAGCATGTCCTGTAATAATTAACTGTGTGAGGAGTCCTGTTGCTTGACATAATTTTTTGTAAGAATTGTGACAGGTTTTTGTTTGTTTTTTGTTTTAATCTTTCTTTATGCCTTTTCTATTTATTGCTAAACTAAGAAAAGTGGAAGTCAGTGGAAATTTATATTCTGCAGTGTGACTAGAATGAGGTGGAGTGGGGGCAGGCAGAGGAGCCAAGCAGGGCTGCATAATCCTCCGCCTGACTGGCCCCGAGCCCTGGAAGAGGTTAGAGCAGCTTCTGCGACCGCTGTCCCGCATCGCTGGGGAACAGGCCTCTTTCCTGCCCTGACATACCACCTGTGCAAACAGTGCCAAATAGCTCAGCTGTCCTCCATCTGTTTCCAGTAAGGTGATGCCACTGGTTTCCACTCTTTTGTGACACTGAAGCGATCAAAGAGATATAGGGGCTCTTTGCCTTCTATCCTGCTCCTTGTGCCCATCATTCTCTGCATTTTTTTACTCTGTTAATTTTCAGAAAAATAAATTTTGGGTAACATTTAATCTCCTCCTTACGTTTTTTTGTTTCACGGCCTCATTCATCCCAACTCCAAAGTGCATCCAGCCAAGAGGAATCAAAAGATTTCCAAATGTGTAAAGCACTTTTCCAGGTGGTGGCTCTTTCTTCTTAAAATACTGCAGAGGGGCTCCCCTTCATTTCTACCTTGCCCAGCTTGCACATCCTTAACTGCAGAACTGCAGTTGTTTTCTGACGATGAAGATCTTAATAGCTTTCTCAGTTGCTTGTATTTATTTCCCAGAAGTTTAAGGTAGATTCAAAGAATGGCTTATAGCCCCGTGGGTGCGTGCACCTTTCACCCCAGCAGTGGGAAGGTTGCCACGGAATAGACCACAGGGCTGGCAGGGAACCAGGCTGAAAAAGGGAATTGCAGAGGCTCTTCATTCCTCTCTCTGCTGACATTGTCTTTTCCCGGGCGTAATACAGGGGGAGATTATAACTTCTGGAAACAAGGTATTTCAGTAGAATTGCTTCTACATGATGTAGCACTTTTTTTATTGTAGCACAATAAAAATGTTGGCTGTGGTGGGCTGCAATAAATCATTCAGGTTTAAATTAGTTCATTTTAAACTATTCTTTTGATTATACAACCAAGAGTTCTTTTATTAGATGGTAACATAATCAGTCTCAGCCGTTATGCAGCATATGATTGTTATTATCTTGTTATTAGTTCGTGACACCGTTGAAGCAGCGAAGACCTTTCCTAATGTTCACCAATTACTGGAATACTTAAAAAATGCCAGAGCCTTCTGCAAAGGCAGTTAGAGGCAGATGGCAGAGTTCCCTTAGTGTTGGTAGGCTTTGGGGCAGACCTCAGGCTGATGTTATGATGATCCATTTAAAAGCAGGGATGAGTGTAGATGCACACTGTAACGTGCTGAGGGTGTGCAACAGTGCTGCACTTCCCCCTCTGGATTCCCATCAGTGAAAACGTAAGTTGTCGTCCACTTTTGTGTGCTCTTTACTTTTGGATATCCCATCGGGATTGGGAAGAATAAGCACGTGCTTTTCTTATGCATGCTTCTTGCACTGCTTTTGCTTTATTGGCAAAGGGTGACAATCTTACCTTCTAAATAACAAGTCTTTTTATAGACATGATCTTTGAATAAACTGGTATCAGAAAATAATGTCATTTCTAAATATGGGTCTCCCATAAAGCCTGAATGGGTAACAAACTAGTGTTTGTTGGAATGACAACAAGAATTGGTTCTAATATCTTGTTTGTATTTCTTCAAGAATATCTTCTAATTTAATTTGAAGTCGATAGTTTAGTTACTAACACAGTCCAGTTCATGGTGAGACACTTCATGTGCTGTCATGAAAACAGAAAGAGAATTTCAACTGCAGTCTTTCTGCAAAGTGTTGTTCTGAAATGCTCCATAAAGAGAAAAGTATGGAAGAAACAGATTTATTTTTGTGGAAAGAAAGGGGGAACAAAATAAAATTACTTCCCAAAGTAAAAGATGTTTTCTATGACCCATTGGGAAAGAGCTAAAAAGCAGTAGTCATCTACCTTCAGGGTGAGGGATGCGTCAGTGTTTTGGCACACAGTTTGCAACAAGAGATAGACTCCAGACAATTGATATTGGGCTGCTGCCTGGTGATGGGGATGAAACAAATTGTTGGCCTCATCCCAAGCCCACATAAATGCCCAAAAGTTTACAAAAGCAATGCAGTGACAATGTAGGCCATATAATTCTCTACGAATGCTCAAGCATCAGATTCCAATGATCTTTTTAAATTAGGAGCACAGCACAGTTGCTCTGTTATCCCAAAAAAGGTGGTGTCCACCATGTGGTTGAGGTGACTCCCAGTGTCAGAATTCCATCACAAATAAACCACTTGAAGCTGTTTATTAAAAATAACTCTTCCTCCAAAACCTTCATGCCCTCTGGGATTCTTCTCCTGCTTCTTGTTACTTCTTCCGGATAGGGTTGGATTATAATTTTTTTTGTATGTATATTTGGCTAGTGTCAGAGGACAGCAGGAGACTCTACATGCAGATGAATACTGTCATCCTGCCCTAAATGCTTTTTGTTATATAGTCCTTTTTCTCCTCCACTCACCTATGCCTACTCTTATTTTACACATCATTTCTGAGAAATGCTTCTTGTTTGGGATGTCTTGGGCCAGATTCAAAAAGCATAACAGAAATGCAGTTAGCAATATCCACTATTCTTGACTTTAAAATCAGTTTGGGGCTGTCATTGAGTAATTATAGAGAAAATTTTCAAATTTCTCTATTCACAGAAAGGTTGGTTCAGCTAAACATCATGTGAGAAGGGCCTCTGCCCTGTGTCTGTAACACACATAGGTGTGAAACCCTCTGCCAGGCATGTGCACACAGAGCTGCTCAGCCCCAAAGCCAAGGAGCTCCTTGGGTTTCAGAGGGGAAAACACTGGGGCTGTCAAAGGGTGCCAGGACGGAGTAGACGCCTGTGTGTGGCCGTGGTACCTCCCGGCACCAAGCTGAGACCAGCATCAGGCTGTTCCCCCTTGCCTTCAGCTGAGGTCTACCAGTTCCCTTCTTAAAAAATGCAGAATGAATGTACTTCACACTACAGTTTTGCTACTTAGAAGCAGATAAGTACTGAGCAGGAAAGCCATTTACATGGAGAAGTTCTTCAAAATGCTTATTTGTAATCTTCTTTGTGGAGATGCTCCACTGAATCCTTCTGCGTGACTGTCTGCTTTCTTTGCGAGGGAATTCACTCCCCGTACCTTGTGAATCCATACAATTTGTTTGAAACATTAATTTTGGAGGAGAAAAAAGCAAGGAGTTATGACAAGGCTTTTTTGTACACAACATTTTTAACAAGTACGTGAGATTTAGAAATTCCACAGGTCAGATGCATTCCAAATACCATTTTCTAAGTCTTAAGATCTGCTGAGATATTCCATACCTAGTATACTTATCAAGCTACAGCATGCCAAGAAGCAAAAGGCCTCCTCCCGCCATGTACTTTAAGAGCAAAACTGCGAGTCATTATGTACATAACAGAGACAGGAAAACCACTGCCCATGATAACCTCTGTTTTGTTTTCCTAGTCCTGATCAGCATGTTCTGTCTTGCAAATGAGCTGTTCAAATGTACTAAAACTCCATTTATTAGGAATATAGTGACAGTGACAGTGAGATTGAGAGTGATTCAAGCTCAGACGAAGAGCAGAGAATTACTACAAGAGTTTATCGACGGCGGTTGATTCTGAAGGTATTTTGTGATTTGCATTCCTGAGGCAACGTTGGCATGGACGTGGGTTTGGACCGCTGTGTCAGAATGTCAGTTTTGGCATACTGGAGTCCCTCTGGTAGTGTGCTTTCCATTGCCAGTATGTATTTATAACCAAGTGCTAGGTGGCCTATCCTTGCTTAACCCAGAAGTTTATAGTCGTCTTCTGCTGGAAAACAACAGTGCTGCATGGCATGTTGTGTCCTTCACCGCCACTGTTTTGCATGGCATCTTAAAGACTATAGCTAGTTGCAGTGTGTTGGTCTGATGTAGAGCAAAATGAGTTGCAGACAGATATGAGTGACAGTTTTTTTTCTATTTTCTTAAAAAAATTCTAAATTACAAGTTAAAAATTTTCAGGAACGTACATGAGTAGGATATAGGAGAGATGAGCCATGTACTCTGGTTGAAACTTGTGGTCCTAAGTGCTTAATGTGTTCTTGAAAACCTCCTCAAAACAGCAGCTGATCCTGATTTAAAACCTACCAAAGTTAGTAAGAGTATTTGCATTGCCTTCAGCGGGCTTTGTTTAGTATATTTATTTACAGATGACCTTTATTTACAGCATAGTATACTTTATATATTGATAACAATGGCATAGTCATATAAATAATAGCATTTGCCCTCATATTTTTTCTTGCATGGTCATATATTATGGCTTTATTTGCCTGCATCATATAGCATAAGAAAATAATTCTGCATTGGAAACCATTATGTTAATCCCTCAGTAACTTACAGGATTTATTAGATTCTTATTAGAAAATCACGTAGTCAAGCCATCAAAAAGACAGCCAGCCACCATAGTGCTATTACAGCACTAGCTGAGTTTGCCTAAGATATAGTTGTTACTTTAGGAATGATTCATGACACTCTGATTGCACATGTCTGTATTGCTGCTATTTGCATACTTTGTGGAGAAGAGTATGCATACAGGCACCGCACCTTTTGTGTAATGTGGATGGCAGATCAGCTGCTCTGCACAGCTCCTGATCTGTCCAAGATACAGACACTTTCAGAAGAGGCAGGATGACATTTCTGACTGTCTTCACCCTGAATTTCTTCAGTATACCAGTCACGCTTCCATTTGGGACAGGGCAGGAATTGCGAAAATGAGCTCAACAGAAGTGGATATTTTGTCCAATACCTCATCTTTACAGGCGGAACCTGCTGCCTTCCCTGAAGGGCCCTGGGCAGGTCAGGGTATAACCCTTCATCAGTAATTCCAGATAAGACATGACCGGTCAGAAATAGGAATGTGGTTTCTGTTTTCAAATGGGGCAAGTGGCCTGTTGGTGGTTACAGACCCTCGAATGCTGTAAGAGTGTTTCTGGTAAGACATAAAGTATCCATGCACTTAAAAGTCTTAAAGGCTGCATAGTTGGCCTGTGGCTGATGTCCCCCACCCAACTGATGTCTGAACTATTTTAGCGTCCACTGGTTTGGAGTCAGGAAATGTTGGAATAGAAAAGGGAAAGCATGTAAAAGGCAGCCTTCACTTGCTTTCCAAGTACATCCGCTGTGTTTAGAGAAAGGCATAGAAAATTGTTTTTAAATGTGGTGGTATAATTTGGGGTTGAACTTTTAACAGAGCAATGGTAAAGCAGTGTATATAGTGTTGCAATCTGCAGCCAGCGCAGATGCCATTGGGAGGGTGTGCTCCGTGAGCGGAGGTGGCTGAACCTGCTCTGTTGGGGACAGAGCCAAACTGTGTCTGACCCAAACTGGATTAGAGCTGTACCTGTCTCTTGATTAGAAAATACATGTGATACTTGTGCCATTTTCTGATGATTTATAGCTTCTTTTTTTTCCCCCCACTCTGGATCTCAAGACAAGCTTAGAACAAGAAAAATTTTCAAAGCAGCAATCATCAGGCCTTTTAGAGTTTAATAGTGGAAAGAGTTTGATAGTGGAAACAACCATTTCAGTAAATATTTTTTATCATGTAAGGTTCATGAAATGGTGGTATGAAATGGAAGAATCAAACTTTAACATTGGTACAGATCTGCACTTTTAATTTCTGCACGTTCCTGGGAGCAGAGGTCCGGTTTGGGGGAACTGAAATCGCTGCGAGAGCATGCACAAACTGAGGAACAGCTCGTCATTCAGGGAAGAGGTCTCAGGATACAGCGCTCAGAGGCACGGAGCAACGCTTTCAGCAGGCAGAGTAAAAATAACTCCTGTGTTTCTGCTGCAGGGCCCCGAGCAGCGGTCAGGAGCAGGAGGCTCTCACCTGCCAGCGCCTGAGTGCCCGGCAAGCGGGTGCTGTGCCCGACCCCACGGCCCCGATGCTCCTCTCTGAGGCTCACGCTGAGTGGGGCTGGAATTGCTTGCATGTAGCAGTAGTGAGGGGGCAATGGGGCTCTCCTTCTCCTCCTGTGGTTTCTGACACTCGTGGCTAGCCAGATAGTTGTTAAGGTGCGATGCAGAGGCAGAGTAGGAGGCAGGGACACTTCCCCTCTGGCTCTCCCGTCCCCCAGGCAGCAACACACACTGCCACACACTGACGATGAAATGCCCCAGTGCTGATCTGCAGTCACGCCTGGAGCACGGGAGTGCTTATCCTCTACTGTCTTATGTTACGTTTACTTAGGAGCCAGCCCTAGAAATCTTTGTTGAGTTGGCATTCTCTGGAACAAAAACTGTTTTGAACATCTGAAAAACCTGGGCGCAGGCCGCAGGCAGTGCCTTGCCAGCGCTGTCAGCCCGCTCTGCCGGCTTGTGCCAACGGCAGCAGCGGGGAGGGGACGGGGGTGCGCTCGGAGCCTCCGCTGGGCAGAGCCACGCATGGGAGCTGTGTTGTTTTACTGTAGCATATATTCATTACTGTCTGCGTGTTGCATTAAAGGCAACAGAGGTACTCGCGTAGCCTGAAGGCGTAAAGTTTGGTAACACCAAAACCTTGAGGATAAATTGAGTCCTGTGGAAAAAAGGCTTTGCTGTGTGCCTCCACAGCTACTGTCAGGGCTGAATTGCTTCATTACCTTTGTTCTTTCCCAACTTGTTTTTCCTTTCAGTGTTGTTCTGCATTATTGCTAACACTATTACTTCCATTTGCCTGCTACCTTAGTTCTCTGTCCTGGCCCAAATATGGAGACAGGCTTTTCTCTACCCTGGAGGTATTTTCCCAGCAGTCCGAGAGCTGAGTCCTGTCAAGTGTTCAGCACTCTTGAGCACATTCCCATGGGATTTAGCACTTCAGAGGGCTGGGCCCATAAAACCAGACAAGCAAGGACTGATGCCCATTTCCACATGTAGTAGGATCGTATTCTAACCTCAAGGTAGTGCATATGTTTTTGGTTTTGCTTCCTTTCCCCTCTTCTGTTCACATGGCGAATTGGTGGGATGGGGCATTGCAAAAGAAACGGGTTTTTATGGTAGCGCAGGAACGCGAGCAATTAGCACACAAGGGAAAAATAAGAGTGCTGCCACAATGTGCACATTCAGAGCCTGATCCAAAGCTCCTTTTATTCAGTCATGACAGAAATCACTGTCTAATTTTTCATGCTTTTTCAGAGGTGGTTAAATCTTTCATGGGTACAAATTTTTGGCAAAAACTGTTTAGTAAGATTCTTGCCAAAAGGTTTATGGTAGGATTTTGTAACGGAAAATAGATTTTTAAGCAGGGGTTATTCAAATCTGATGTCATTTTGTATCTTGTACTTCTGTTATTTCTTGCCAATTTTTATTAGAGATTTATTTGTCTCTTTCCATGCATTTTGCCCATGAAACCCCCCGTTACTGATTGCGGAGGGTTTGGTTCAGCCTGCACTGGAGGATTGGCATGGGAGCCTGAGCAGTAGTCAGTCAAAACTAGAACCAGCAGCTTTCATGATCTTATTATTCAGAGGAAACTTATTTATGGAAAGTGAAAATGTGGCCATCCTGTCAGTGAGAAGAATTAAGGGCCTGTGCCCCACATAAGGCACATGGGAAGAGTTTCCCTTTGTGTATTCACGAGGGAGCAGCCTCTCCGCTGCAGTCCCTGCCAGGCTGGGAGAGCTGCAGAATTGCTCCACTCCGTAAGTGCCCTCGCCCCAGGAGGGACCGGCAGGTTTGGAGCTGCCAGCCTCAGCAAGATAACGCACAGGTAAATTAAAACACAGACTGCAAGTGCTGTTACAAGGTCTGTTCATCATGTTGTCCTCTGTGCAACAAGCAACAAACCTATGACCCAGATCCCAGTATTGGACTATACTCTGCCCCATTTGAGGCACCATTTCCTTTCAGGTCTCCTCGGCTTGCCAGTTGGTTGGTTCTTGTGCCTCCCCCCACTCCCCCCCGCCATGGCTTTAGCAATACATCTGCAAACAAGCAAGTACAGACTCAGCAGAGGCACAGGCAGAGAGAGTCATGGCATCTGATTAACAAGGTCTTCCCGAGTAGGCAGAACTCACTAATGAAAATGACCTTAATGAAAGATGTTTGTTTCTACTGCCACTGCCACAGAGGCTTGAGACCCCAAGGAGGCAGAGGCGCAGCTGCTGTTTATGCATTACAGGAATGTGATCTTGAGACTGAAAGGATTATGTCTTGGTGGTGGCTTAGGCCAGTAAGGGAAGAGGTCTGAGCACTCTGTACAGCTCCTGTTCCCGTTGCAGCATTGCCTCTGGTCTTTGGCAAAATTAAATATTTAGGATCTTTCCATCTTGCTTATTTCCGCCTGCTTTTAAATTCCTTTTTTATCCATCTGCCTAAGAGGCATCCAGCCACACCTTTTTTCTCCACTGTTACAACAACACTAGGTGTACAGGAGGAATAAAAGGGACTATTATCCCTCTAGTAGCAAAACAAACATGAAAGAAAACCAGAGCTCTGACAAATCTGCAGTGAACTTTGGCACAATACTGCAGCACTGACTGTATAACTCTGTTTATCTGGAGGTCCCTGGGAACACCCATAATCTGCAAATAACTGTTAAGAAAATCAGTAGAGCTGGCGGAAGACTTTGAGGAAGCTGCTCTTTGCTTCTCCTGCCCTGGAGAGCAGCAGAGAGAGGATACCAGCTGGTTTTGGCAGGACTACACACTCCAGCGAGCAGGGTGACGTTAAAGCACTCTGCTTTGCAAAGCTTCCTGGCATGTTCTGGGGCTGAGGCGGCCTTTGTATGGTTTAGTCCCAGGGATAAAACCGAGCTTCCAGTAATCGGGGTATTAGGTTTTCTCCCTGGCTTTCTAAAGCTCTCGATATTGTGACAGTGATTTCGACAGGTCAAGGGTAAAATGAAGCCCACATAACTATGAAGCACCAGAAGGAATTTTATTCTTTAGCTGTGACGCAGATGCACGAGCTTGGTGTTTAAAAACAGCTTTTGTTGACAAGGTCATCTAATGTGCCATTCTAACCCAAAGCTGGTTTGAGATCTGACAAGTAAAACTGCCAGTGGGTAAGGGTTTTTTCCCCCTAGCAAGCATCCATCTTTATAACCGCATAGGATTAGAAATGTCAGTAAATCACATCTACCTCCTGCCAATTGTGAACCCTCCTGCAATTTGTTTTAACTACCCACCAGCAAGAAAATTGTGAAAGCTGGATTTCATGCGTGCTGACTGCTGAGGAGTTAACAGCATTTATCCTTAAATTGTGCTTAAAGGAGCATGTAGCTAATCAAAAACCAAGATTCACCATACCTTTAAAACTGCGTTTTCTTCTAAGAGACATCCTTCGGTGCATCAGTGCATTTTTCACTTTAAAGCTGAACACAGTAATTCTCACTAACTTGGTTTAAGGAATAACCTTGCTCATAGTGGCAGTAAGGAGTCAAAAGACCAGTACATGCAAGCAGTATCGGCATGCCAGGTAGTCTGGTGACCTTGCTACTGGCCATGTTGTTTTATTTCTGTTTTTCATGGGGTTTATTGTAGTGGCTTTGGAGATCCCATTCATGAGAGGGAACCTCTCCATACCTCTGTGCTCTATGGGGTGGGAGGGACGTCTGGGTCAGGGTTCCCTCCTGTCCCTTAGGGCATGGTGCGGGAGCCCACTGGGGAGTCTCTGAGCCCACGGGTGGGAGGCCAGGAAAGAAACTGTGCGGCTAGTTCCCCATCTGCTATGCTTCTGATAAAACTATTAAGTCTCCAGAATCAGTATTTCCCCCGTTGTGGCTAGGAAACCCCACAGGTTTCAGTTCCCAAAACCTTTACTCAGCCATCGCCCCCCCCAGCCGCAGCAGCATTCCCTGTGCCATTCTCGTTTCTGCCTTCTCGCTCATGAGAAAGGAAGGAGCAGGCTGCCGTCGTTGGGGCCCGCTCGCCGCGGAGGCCAGCCTCTTACTTACTTCCCTCCTCCTGCACGTAGCATGACGTCAGTGCTCAGGGAAGTGTGCAGTTTCTCCTGCCCGTGACCCCTGAACCAGCAGAGTTCTTCTGGGAAACGAATTGTATGGGCCCAGTCTAGGCTCCATGTGAAGGCTTCAGCAGCTGTTTGTCCTGCCGTGCTTCTTGTAGGGATGCCACCGTTCCCAGGCCTGGGGACCTCAGCTAGGTCCCTTCAGCCCCAGGTGTATCTCAGACGCAAGGCCTCATCCTTACGCCCCTACGCAGTGACATCCGTCTGGCTGTGGAGCCTGCCCTTCTTTCGGTGATGCTTCCGGAAGCATCGAAGTTCAACAAGTCTTGCAGTTTATATATAGCCCTTGAAAGCGTGGGGAAAAAGACATGTAAAACGTCCGAAACAGTTTAATTACTTAATTATCAAGCGGTAATTTCAATACAGCTTTCAGTATGAAATAAGCAAAAATTCTGCACTTCTGAGTAATGCCAAATGCTGACCACAGGCTCACTTAGCAGCAGAGCTGCCCTCTGCAATTTGGTACTTCGCTCTGGCTTCTGCCTGCTGCAGGCCCTCTAAAGTGAGGAAAATGGAAAAGCCTGGCTATAGAAAAGACCGCAAATGGCTTGTAAACAAAAGGAAAGGTTTATTTGGTTTAGCTTAGAAATAGCACACAAGCCTAATGTTATAATGTACATATTGAAAAAGCTGTGTTTGTAGGGAAAACAGTTTAAAAAATTAAACGTAGCATCACTGTATTTATTCATTAGAGAGCAGTGCCAGGAGCTTATGTAGACAACTATGTAGCATATAGACCACAGTAAATAGGAATTATATTTGCCCTGTGCAGCTTAGTACACGGAAGCATTATGAAAGCTTGATGTTGAGCTGTAATAATCTCATTTCAATATTATTTTGTTGTTAATATTGATATAATGTGTTTTACACAATGTTTCTTTCTGCTTCCTCCCTCTGGTTGCCATTTTTTTCCATAGTGGGTTGAGAGTGAGGGAAGAAAAGTTTTAAGGATTTTGTTTGTTAGTTTGTTTGTTTAAAGGGTTATTCATTTACATGTGGGAATTTTTCGTATGTAGGCCAGCAACATTATGATTATATTTGCTTTATTTACATGAAATAAATAAGCACAGATGGCTTATATTTTTTGAAACATCAAATGCAGTGCTTGCTTCAGCACCCAGGTTTGGAAACATGACTTTATGAGAATAAACTGTCAAAGTTCTTCTGGAACATGAGTTCATGACTGCCAGCTAGCCTTAGACTCTAAAGTAATGTCATTTATTTATAATTTGAGCAATAATTCTTGCAGTGGTAGTAAGTCACTAGCATAGCAGTTAGGAAACTGCTTTTACATTTATTTACGCTGGTCCTATAAATTGCTGGTACTACAAGAAGCGATGGCTGGAGTGCTGCCGATCTCAGTAAGTCGTGCACCAGGCTGCCGAGGCTCCTCGGCAGGTCGGCAGGCATTACCGTGCCAGGAAAAGTGTCGCGTAAGATACCTTTCTCCATTTTGTAAATGCTGAGAAGTCCTGTCTTTCGTGTGTGCGTTTAAGATCTTGTGTTTAGCAAGCTATAGGCAGAGCTGTCTTTTTAAATCCCAAATTTCCCATACCTTATTTCGGTGTTAGACCATGTGTCTGCGTGTGCTGGGCACTGAGAAGCTGTGAAAAGCTAATGGACGTCTGATTAGAGATTTTATCGTCATGAATTTGTACCTCCATCTCATAGGACTCAGACTGGCTGCAAGATGATTTTTTTGCCCAGAGAGCTTCATGTCATGAATTAGTTACTAAGAACAATGTGCTAGAAGCTCACTACAGGCTTTAAGGACACATTCTTTAGAATAAATGCACAGGTATTGGCATGCTAAATGAGCAAGGCTTTCATACTATTTGTGTGACATAAAGCAAAGTGTTACATAAAGTTGAAGCTGGCATGTGCTCGTTGCTTGGATTGGTGTGGAAATATGTGTGGGTTTGGCAGAATATAGGCTATATTGCTAATCTTATAACACGTTCTTTAGGGTGAGGAAGCAAAAAACATTCCTGGTGAATCTGTAACAGAGGAACAGTTTACCGACGAAGAAGGCAACGTCATCACGAGAAAAGTAATCATGAATTACATTACTGCTCTGAGTCTTTGCATTCAAGTAACTTCTTTTAACATACTTTCTCTCTTTAGAATCTAGGAAAAAAAAAAAAATCGATCCTTTTCATGTATTGCTTCCCACAGATCACACGGAAGGTAGTAAGACGCGTTGTTATCCCCCATGAGAGGAAAGTTGGCGAAATGGTAATGGAACGGGGAGTACCAGGAATTAACAGTAGATGAGGAGGGTTGTTTTGACTGCTAGAAAGCGCTAAAGGGCTGGAGGTTTGCATTTAACAAGAAGCCTTGGCAAAGTGCGGTGCTTGTGGTTATTGACAAGTTGTGCATTTGGGTAATGGGCCAGGGGTCTCTGTGCAGGCGGGGGCTGTGTCAAGGGGGCCTGGCTGAATTCTGTCAGCACAGAAGCGTTAAGGTCTGTTTCTGTAAAACAGGCAGCAGGCTTAAACCATAGGTTTGGGGCCTGTTTTGTGCCATCAGGATGAGCCGTGTCTGTGGGTTGGGTTAAGCCCTTGCAGAATTTGTGCCTTACGCCGTAGGTGTAGTGTGTTGCTTTTTCACCAGCCCAAAGGAGTGAGCTGCAGTCTGGTCCCCACCGGCCTCTCGCTCACCTGCATAAAACCCCTGTGCTAGTGACTGAGGGTTTGCAGGATTCGGGGGAAAGTGAACATACCCAAGCAATAGTATGCTTTACAAGCAAGCACCAAGACAGGATTTTGTCACTGGCAGTTAAAATCGGAAGCCTTTCTGTAGGGCCAGATGGTGCCCAGCTTCAGCAACCCCGAAAAGAAAGGAGGGCAGAGGGAAGGGCAGGCCCGCTGTGCCCCAGCAAGCCCTAGCCCCCTTGCAGGGGGCTCCAGGGGTATGGGCAGGCTGTGCCTCGAGCTATCCTCTGTCCCAAGGAGGCTTTGGGGGAATGGGCACCACCTCTGGAGACACATGGCTACAGGGGAGCACCTGCCTTGGTCCCCAGCACATGGCCCCTGGGAGGTTTTTGCTCCAGTAAAGTTGTCATTGGAGTTAATGAAGTTTTTGACTGAGTGAAAACAGATTCAAAACCAAACAAATACTCTTTATCTGCTGGTAATTAAAAAAAAAAAAAAAAAAGAAAAAAAAGGGGGACACACATGACACAGAAATAAGAGAGTTGAAACAAACATATTTCCATCCCCTCTTTTGTAGTCCTTTATCAGGGAAAAAAGAAAGCCTGCCCAGCAAAAGGGAAACATTTTCAATTTGCTGCACCAGATTAGATTAGTCGGAAGCTACAAATAATTACAAATACATCAATGCAGGTCACCCGAGGGGCAAATTCTGCCAATAACCACACATAAACAGATGCCTTTCTCTGATGTGAATGAGGCTCGTGATTACTGGACTATTTATTTTTAGATGATTTTTGAGCTACTTTTAATGAACGAAGATTAACTTTATTTTGGGGTTTGCTGTTTTAAAGACACTGAAACCTGCACTGCTTGTCGCTGTCATTGGTTTTACTTCTGCGTTGCTTTGGTGGTGGTTTTTGCTGGCTTTCTTCCTCCTCCCTCTATTCCATTACTAACCTGCTCACTTTAAAGCACAGACATTGTGAAACATCATAACAGCAGCTGTGGCCTATGCTGTTGGAACTGTCTGCCAATCCCAGCTGATCCAGGAGGCCGGCTGGGAAAGGTGATTTTCCTTGACGGTGGCACTGAATCCTGCTGCAGTTGATGGCAGGGGCTCTGCCAAGGGCTGCCAGTCAGGCACTCCAGCCCAGGGGTCGTGCTGAAATTGTAGATGATGAAGATGATATTTCAGGCCTGTGCTTTTGCAGCTCAGCAGAGTGGATAAGTAGATTGTGTGTATCTTTGAAATGAAGTGTTAATGTGATTTAACCGCTTTTTACTTAGCCTGTTACAGCAAAATGTGGAGCCTGTTTTGGAAGCAGGTTTATAATTACGAGCACTCTCTGCAGACTATGTTAATGTTCATATTTCTCCTTTAAAGCAGGGAGAAGGTTATAAGGTTAGGACGAAGAAAGAAGTCAGACATGTGGAGAAGAAAAGTTACTCATGAAAGCTGAAAACCGACCACTGAGCGGTCAGTGTGATCCATTTTCTTTCACTGCTAAAGCCTTTTGCCAGCACAGCGCTGCGCAGCATGGGGACTAGCGCCTGGGCTGTGCAATGGCTTGCCTCTGCTACCTTGACATTGCTTTCGAGCTGCAAAGCTGAATAGATGGCCCTTGACCTTGTAAGCAGAAAATGACCTTCAGTTCATGTACAGAAAGTGAGCTTTGCTTCCTGGAAGAGAAAGCAAAGCAATACGGAGGCATGTGTAAGATTTTTGGGAGTTTTACAAAGTCTAGTGTTTGTAATCCATGGCACTTTCTACTCCTAAAAGTCAACTTCAGCTTAAACACAAATAGGGAAGGAGCTGCACAGAAAGAAGTACATCAGCTGGGAGTGAAAGGCTTCTTCCACTGTCGGCCATGTGGTCTGAGGGCAGTTATGCAAGTCAAAGTCCTTGTAAAAGCCAGTGAAGCGTCTCACTATTTGCCAACAAATAATCCTTACCAACTGTTTCTTGTGAATTTTATTGATCCAGCCTTAACGGTTGTTAACAAAACAGCAGCTGATGTTATAAGGGCTTCCCAAACTAAACCCAAATGCACAGACTAAGACACCCTTGCAGGGGCTCTGTAATGGCGTGCTGGAGCACTGTGAAGCCAGAGGCTGCTTTGTCTCGATCACATAGCTATAGTCACACAGCAGATGTGCCTGTAAATATGGGAGGAGCCAGTCTGTGTCTGTCAATGCTGCCCAGTCAGTCATGGCTTCAAGCACATATGTTTACCATGTTCATGTCTTTTTTTCGCCTCAGAACTTTTCTTAGTTTTGGTGGGTTTTAGGAATTGGGCACAGGAAGAGTTTATGAAGTGCAAGTCTATGTGTTATTCTTTTCCTATACATCTAGTATAGGATTGACTGTAGGATTTAAGAACAGGATAAACAGGACCTGGAAAACATACTGGATAGTGATGTGGAGGTAAAGGACAGAAGCAGAGTCTCTCCTGAGTCATTAGTCCCTTCTGACTGCTGCAATGTAAGGTAGCCCCTAAAGCCACCTGGCCACATGGGCTGTCTGTGCCTGTGAGTAGTGCCATTGGAGACCAGCGGTGTGGGGGATCTAGCTGAGGGCTTTATGGGATCAAGCCCTAAGGAGCGAGTTCTGCGAGGCGACTGGCGTGCTTTCAGCATCTGGTAAGCACCTACTGCGTCTGCCTAGCATGACCACTGAATTCCTGCTTCTGTTGAGAGCCCTCCCACGTGTGCTAATAGACTAATACTGCTTCATGTGGCTTGCTGCTCAACACACTCATAAAATATTTAATGTTTTGAAAAGGAAGGTGATTCTTTTGACATACCTTTCTCCTTCATGGAGCTCAAGGATACGGGAGGGAAGCAAGGCAAAGGGATGGCGCTGCTTGTATGAAATCATGTCCCAGGTTGGCTCCCGTGTTTCTCCACTGTCAATGTGCAGTGGGAAACCAGTGGAAATTTGTGAATTCGAAGGTGCTGAAGGCAAGATGGGGCACTGAACCCCATAAGCAGTGCTGATAAAGAGCCTGCCGGCATACAAGCGTGATGCAACATACATTGGGCATAAGGGAAAAGCATTTCATTTTAAAATAAAATGGCATTAATAAGGCAGTCCTTGCCTAATGTATGAAACATATTCCGACCTTCAGAGAGCCAGAGTCTGAGTTCCTCAGAACCCATTTTGCCCCCCTGACTGCTGATGCATTTCTCCTGTGATTTCCAGTAGGCAACTCTTCCATGCTAGAGCCCCTGAGGAACTTGGAGAGTTTTCCTTAGATGACAAACCTTTGCTCAGAGGGGAGCTTTGTCCTGTAAGATGAATCTCTGTGGTCCAAACTTTGATATGATAAGCATGACCAAATGTCCATTAAGTAATTGTGAGCCCAGTCAAGAATCTATTGAAAACATTTTATTTGAATGCAGAAGTGGATGTATTTGCACAGACAGGGGATTCTGATAGCAAACCAGTTTGTTTCTTGATCACAAAAGACTAAAAAATTCTGTTTGGGAGGCAGAGGTGTTGCTTTTCCTTTGAATGTTAGAAAAAAAATCACAATGTTAGCTCGATTTTGCTGTAAAAATGTCTTTGTCACCATTGCAAATAAACCCGTTGTGAAATACAGGTTGAAAGGAGAAGCCCAGGACTTTTTGCACGCAATGCAGTTCTGCAGGACGGCACTGTGTGAGCCAGCGTGACCGCTGCAACGTGAACAGGCGGCTCTTAGCAGCAGGATAGATTTATGACAACCGTAGATGTGGGCAAGGACAGATTGTTTTAGCATAGAAGGAGAGCGCGAGCGCTCCTGGGGAATGCGCGTGGACCTGTGACCTGATTAGTAAACAGGCATGTCCATGCCAGCCTGAATCCCGCAGGCGCTGTGCAAGCCGCGCTCCCAAACAGGCTTTCCTGCGCCCAGGTGCTGGGGAGCCAGCCGGTCTTCCAGCTCCCGTTCACCGGTGTGTTTGTATTTCTGCTTCCTGCCTCCTTGCTGCAAGACATTGCTGCTGTACAACAAATGTAACAAACTTGCTGTCCTCGCGTGCATGGCTGCTTGACCGTTTTTGGATGGGCGAGAGAGCAGGAGCTGGCCCCCCTGTCTCCCCGGTGCCACTCACGCGAGCCAAGTGGGAGATGGATGGGGCTGCTCCTCTTCCTTGCTTTGTCCTTCGCCAAGCCTCCTAAAGGCTGGACTCCGCATTCCTGGCTCTCCCGGTCACGTTCCCTGAGCGACTGGCAGAGGTGGATGTGCAAGGAGTGCAGTTTTCCACCGCTGTGGGGATGCTTGCAAACAATAAAAATGTGCTGTGAAAGCAGCAGCGCTCTCGTTCTGGAGACGATGCTATTTCTTCCGCTATGGAGAGCACCTATTCCTTGTCATCATCGGATCTGACGAGCTGGTACTTTGCGTTGATGAAACGCAGCGTGTTGCAAGCGTATTTGTAAGTCAGTTCACGAGCAGCGTGGACATCTGCAGCTGCGTTTTCCCTTCATGCTGGGAGCTCAACTAATGTCATTACCTACCTAGAAAGTGCGTGATTTATCTTTTTGCAGAATTCCGTAATGCCAATTAGAACTTTTCTGTTTAGTCAGAGAAAGGCACGAAACTGATTCTAACAAGATTTTCTGAAATGATTTGTGCTATCTTTTCTTTCCATAGGACTGTGTGTTTTTACTGCCAGTATTCTAGAGGGACACTCACGGAAGAAAAATCAACAGGAATTAAACATTCACCTATAAAAGTGTGCGTGTGTTTGCTGCTTCCACACATTAACCGCATGGTTTTTATGCAAAAACAAAACCAACCAAACAAACAAAAAAAAAAAAACCCAAACAAAAAAAAATTAATTTAGCATGAGCCAATTTACAGAGCATGGAAATTCACGTTCATTCACGGGATTGGAGGGTGCACAGTTACCAATGCAGTGTGTATAAAAGATGCCATGCTGTTAACAGCTTCTTTCAAGCAGTTTGATGTCATCTCAAAAGAAATAAATTCCTGTGGCCAGAGGGGATGTACGAAGACGAAATGGTTAAACCATGGAAAGACACTAAAATTACTAAAATCCACAACAGCTCGCCTTATTTTTCTTGGACCCAAACTGTCAGGGTATAAAACACTATTTGTTTCTTTTTTAAACATCAATAGTTTTGCTGTAAATAAATAACACTGTATAAATTCTAACAAAATAGAATAAATGTTGATAAGGCACTGCCTTTTCGATCACAAACAGAATATTGCAAATGCATTGAGCAGGCTAGGTGTCTCAAATGGCTGCACCTACAAGGATATTCTGGGTGTATCTTCACAGATTCTTGTATATTAGCAATTATAATGTTTGTATATGCAAAAACGCTAGCTTGATTTTAAAAAAATCTTTAAAATCTGCTGCAAATTTAAATGATTCCCAAAATGAGGAATTCTGTAGTTCTGTGAAAATTTTTCTTCAGAGTACTAATATTTTGATGCATGTGTTTCACCTTATTTTGATTAAATCTTTTCCAGTTTTGCAAACACTATACCGCAACATGAAAAATAAGATTTTATCTGTAAACACAAAGCCCTTCATCTAATATTTGTTGCTGTTGCCAATTTCTCAATGAAATGACCTAAAACCCGTAACATATACAGTAGTTGCATTATGGGGAGGGGGGTGCTATCTGTTCTCGCTTTATAACGGGGGTAATGCTTGCAGCTTTAGAAGTGGGTTGGTGCTCTAAGGAGCACGAGTTTGGGATATTTTTAAATGAACTGAAGAGAAATTATTAGCTAATAGACTGGCAGCACGCTGTAAAATTATTACTGTATTGTGTACTGGCTATAAGATGTAGAATCTTTCAGTAAGCCAATCATCTGTAATCATCCTAGCAGTGTAATATTAGGTTGTTAAGGCTGCTGTGTTTTAAAGGGCATTTTTATTTGGGTTTTGGTGAAATACTTTAATTTGTTGATTATATTCATATGGAAACAGCATTCATTGATAATAGCTCTAATTACATATGTATGAAAACAACAAACACTGGATGATCTAGTTGATTATTTAAGCATAAAATAAATTGTGTTAAAACTCTTGGATAACGTGTATTTGGCAGTGTTCTTGTACCCTACAGACACACGGCTTCGCAAGGCCAGCCATTAACCACCCCTGGCTTTTTGCTTCTTTTCCTCTCGGTTTCTTTTGTCTGATCCACCTCCTCCTCTTCCCAGCGTGACAGGCCATCACTTGGCAGGCTGTCCCCAGGTGGGGGGGAACGGGAGGAAAACACAGCACCCAGCACATCCTCAGCAAAGCTGAGGAAACCCACCTCCCTGGGACGCAGGGGACTCCACGGGCACGGGGAAAGGACCTGTGCAACAGGGGCATGCGCAGCCCCTTCTCCAACGCGTGTTAACTCCCCTTTAATTTCCTTCGCCCCGTAGAGAACCAGGAGGAGCACTACCGAAAGCAGGTTTTTTTTCCCCCAGCGTATATCTGTGAGACCAATAACCAGCTCACTGCAGATGATGTAAAGAAAGTGTGCATCTCCTGTATATTGCGTGTGTATCTCCTGTATCTCATAGGTGGTGGACCACTACGTGTATATATATGTAAATAATGTGGCCAAAGCAAAGTTTTGTAGGCAGCATCGGTACACACTCACTGCTCTGGACCTCGGGCTTCTGCTCTGGTGCAGTAACTAATATTCATTACTCAGGGTTCAGTTTTACCTGGCTTTCAAGGCAAGATGAAGATGATGTATTTTACCCCAGCGTGGCACCTGAGGAAGCACCGCTGCTACAGACCCGACTCAGTTTCCTTGTTATCTGCTGACCCACGCGGGAACCGCTCCTCACCTGGGGTCAGTCAGCAAAGCTCTCCTGACTGCGGTGAAAAGCACTTGGCTTTGGGAGAGCGTAATGGGTCGGTTTGTCAGTGTTTCTGAGTTACTGGGGCTGCCAGCTTTTGAAGCAGTGACAGTAAATGAAGTAGTTTTCATCATTTTAGCAGCCAGTCTGTGTTGCAATGCACATTTTACCCAGGTCAGGACACCGCTGGTACAACGCTGATGGTTCAGGTCGTTACACCAGAGTCTGGAGGGCAAATGCTGCTTACGCCACTGGAGAACAGACACATCTTATTGCAGGTCACGGTCCAACAGCAGCGATCTTCCTCCTGGAGACCTCACCGTCCAGATGCCTCCCTCCCGCTTGCGAGTACCCAGATCAACTGAAGGAAAAAGAAGGTTTTCAGTAAATGGAGTGCAGATGTATATATATATATTTAATATTATATCCCAGTTTTACAGTTGGAAGCAAAGGCTGTGGCGACCCACCGGCAGGAAGGCAGGAGCAGCGCTGTAGAAGAGCCTCGCTTCACCTCTCTGTAACAGCATCCAAAGGCAGCGTTTCATATGATGCATCTCTCTCCTCTGCCTGGTCCCCTCTTAGTGCCTGACGCTGATGAGGAAGAAAGCTGTGATTGTACCTGGAATGGAGGTTCCAGCAGGCAGAAGCTCTCTTTACGTAGACAGAAAAGTGGGGTTGCCTGGGCAGGTAGCAGAGGCGTGTTGGGGAATCTCAACAGGTCTCCTCCCGCTGGTGGTGATTTATGTGGCACCTTCAAGCTCGGGGAGTTGGTCTTGACCGTGACAGCACACGTGAGTAGCTGCTGGCTCACCTCGAGGACGCTTTTGCAGCAAGGCCCAGCCGTGGGTTGCGCTCGGTGCCCGAGCAGGCTGCGACCGGGGCAGATGCGCCTCTCGGGCCGTCCAGGCCAGCGCCGTAGGTGCCCCGGTGGGGCGGTCCCGCACCGTGGGCAGGTCCCAGCCCTCCAGCTCCTGCCGCGCAGGCCGGACGCGTCGCCGCTCGCTGCTCCCCGTTGAATCTTTGATACAACGGAGACGGCGAAGGTTGGAACGGGAACTCCGTAGCTGAATTTTCAGAGGTTAAAATTTTACATTAAATGTTGCACAAACAGGATTTGCTGGGTGTTGGTTTGTTTTGCACTGAGTGTATTGACTCCAACAGTAGCTCAGGGTATTTGGGAAAAACAAGGTTGAAGCATAAACGGTCGTTTGAGAAGGAAAACAGAAATCTTGCCAGTACTAGCAAACAGTGCAGACAGCCCTGGAGTGAGTGAGGGCTCTACCTCTAATGTGCGTGTTTGTCTTTTTTTCACGTTTTCCCCAATGAGAACATTCCCCTTAGAGGCTAAATTGTAAGTCGTGGGACTTTTATTCCATCTGTGAAAATAAACTCGATTGCTAAAGAAGGCGTTCTTTTCATCCTTTGATATTTGGTTTAGCACTGCCTAATAATAATGCGGCAGAGTATCCTACTGTACTTTTTCCATTTCTGAAGGAGTATCAATTACATTGTGTGTGTGACCAGTAATAGTTTCAATGTCAGAAATTCTAAGAGCTCCCGTAGTGCAGAGCTGACACTGGTGGGATAAATGGCGGTCGCTTGCAGGGTTGCATCACCCTGCTAATTAATGCTAATTTCTTGGGGGGTTGTTTAACACGGGCTTTGTCTGTAGCACACACTGTGCAGGAAATCGAGACGTGCGCTACCGGGGGCTGCTGCAGCCTGGCGTGCGGGGCGCGCACCGCACCCCCAAAAACCTCTCCATGCCCCCTGTGGAGGGAGTTTGTAACTGGGGCTTTTCTGAGCTCAATCGAGTCAATAAAATTTGATGAAACTCATGGAAGTCCACCAGTGGCAATTTTTATCACGTAACCTATACGATGACAGCAGGCTGGGCGCGAGCAGCTTGGCCCGGAGGAAAGCAGGCACGGCTGCCCCGGCGCGAGCTGCAGATCTGCGCGAGGCCCTGCGCGGTCGGAGGGCTCTGCAGGGGCAGCAACGGCGGCTTTGGGGCAGCCCTCCTGCCGCCCCCTGCCCTCTCCCCAGGAAGGGGGTGCAGGCCGGAGGGCTGGGGGTTGCCTGGCTGAGGCCGGTGCAGGGATGCTGGGCAGGGTATCGGCAAAGGGCTCGGGTTTTTTGTCCTAGCTACGTGCCCGATGTATGAAAAGGCTACCGCCGACCCATCGCATCCTTGGCATGGGGTTGCATGCTGGGATTGCCAGGGGGTGGCAGGAGGGGGTGGATGCAAACAGGGCCTCTGTTTTTAAGGCAGATCCCACCAAAATGGGGCTGGAGGAGGAAGAGCTCCTGGCTCAGCTCCCCTCTAAGCCCAGAATGAGCGAGGGAGGGAAAATATTCTTGCTTTGTTGAAAGTGCAGCTGTTTTCCGACAGAGACGCAGACCCTAGGGTAGGGAGAGGGAAGAAGGGAAAGGTAGACCCAGCCTGCTACAAAGTGCTTGACATAAAAAATAGTCCATTACTGGGAGAGAAAAAGGTTAGTGAAGGACAGAAAAATGAGCTGCTCAAGAAAAATGACGTACGTGCCGCATTTTTCATAACTGCTGATGCTAAAAACAGTATGCTAATTGTGCATGGCTTTATTTATTTGACCCTAAGTCCTGAAGGAAGGCGAAGATTTATAATAAAAGTTTTATTGGTACTTTTCCCATCACGCTAACGTTCAATTATTGAGAGCCATTTGGGCTATAAAACAGCACTGCACAGCGATCCCCTGTTCACCAACTTCCTTGGAAGTCTTCCAGAGGCTGGATATCGTTAGGGCACAGCCAGACCAACAGAACCAGCCTAGTATGAACTCCAAAAAAAATTCCCTGAGAGAACAAGGATTCAGAAGCGAAGCCCCAGAGCTGAAGATGCCTTAGCTGCTGGGTGGCTACCGCACGGCACATTTTCATAGTCAGAGACGTTATCCTGCACAGAGACTTCTTTTCTAATACAGGTTTCTGGTTAAATAATTGTTGGTCAGAAAAGCAAAGCAGCATGGCATTATTTTCGTCTGAATTGCTTGTCAGAAAACATATTTTATCCTGCATCAATAGACACCTTAATCCACAATATTAGCGAATTGGGGTTTTTCCTGCTCGTACAAATATCTTTCAAATCAAGGTTTCTCCCCTTTAACAACCCTTCCACAATGGTAAGACCTCCACGCACACACTCCATTTTCCCCTTTGAATATTCTGTTGTATACAGGTCACAATTTTTTTAACGCTGTTTCAGTTTATTTTCCTAGAAATATTTTCCATTATTTGCATTTTAATGCGACTTTGTCTTTCCTTTATTTTTTTTTCACCCCCTCTATTTCAGTCAGGTACTCTGAGCACAGTACAGAATTTTTCTTGAGGTTAATTAGCTTCAGTTGGTCTTTTCCTCTTCAGTCTGTAACTACTGAATATTTTAATAAAATTGTATTGTTATAGAAGGTCTTCCAGCTGATTAATGGACCTCTGGAATCATATTAAGGATTACATTAAATCTCTGAACATATTTCTTCTAACCCCTCATGCCTAGCAATGTATTTTATACAAATATTTCTACTGTTGATGTGAGTTTATGAAACACTGTTTGTAGTTGCCCATTACCTCCTGTAATGATAGTTTCTGTGAATAAATCCCTGCCTTTTTATTGCTTCTTGATGTGAGTATCTGCTCTGCTGTTGTTACAGTGTCGGTGACATTCTGAGGTTCTTTGTTTGGACCAATACCTCCCCTTGTCCCCTTATAGTTTTGCATTTATTTTTTATACAATAAATACCAGGGCAAGGAGGATGGAGACCTCGTCCTGCAGGCGCTGCAGTGGTGCCAGGCTGGTTGCGGTGGCTTTTACTGCTGCGTCAAGCCCCTCGCCGCCTGCGGTGGGGGACAGGGCCCCGGCGGCGGCGCCCCGAGGAGCCGCGCTGCTGGGTGAAGCCACGGTGCGAGGCAGCCTCTGCCGCGTGCCCTGAGCCTTGAGAAAGGGGTTTTGCTAATTGTGCTTATACCACATAGTTATGCTTTTTAATTGGTTTGGTTAGCATCTTACAGATGTGCAAAGCATGTGATTTTTTTGGGGGGGTGCTAATTAGGATGAAATTTTCTCTCCCAGTTTAATCTACTAATTTGGAGTAGTTGGCTGTAACTGTAATTAAATATACAGGCGCTATTTTTTAAATGACTGAAATGCTGTTATGACAAGGATGCCGTTTCAGATCTAAAC
The DNA here is from genome assembly GCA_013401275.1 of Pandion haliaetus. NCBI lineage: Eukaryota > Metazoa > Chordata > Aves > Accipitriformes > Pandionidae > Pandion > Pandion haliaetus. The sequence continues at coordinate 26,244 of VYZV01027531.1, read as the reverse complement.
ATCAAGGGCCCTTGAGTTTTCCTCCCACTCCCCCACTGACTCAGTGTTTGTCATTGGGCAAGTACCTCAGCTCGCTACCTCCCTTTCTTGCCTTCCAGGGCTATTGTGCGAATTAATTAGATAATGTTTCAGCACAGCTTTGAACTGGTGAGTGCTACAGAAGTGCCAAGTTATAATTTATTGTTATGAAAGCCGGCGTGCTGGCCGGGAGCGAGACCTCTGATGCAACCCCAGCAGAGAGGGACGGTGGGGCGGCCGAGGGAGAACTCCCCTCTCGCTTCAGGATCCCTGCTCTCCATAGCCGCCGTCTGCCGCACCTTCAGCCCGCTCTAGAAATGTTCTGCTGAAGGCAGCACCAGCAGCTGTGTGCTGTGATCCTGGGGACGCAGCCCCTGGCTCAGCCGACCTGTCCCGGTTGCTGGATTGAGGATGTCGCTGCACCTCCCAGTCCGTTTTCAGGTTAGTTTTGGTGTCGGAAGGAGCAGCAGCCACGTCCTCTGGAAAATTATAGCACTCCAAACCGGCAAAGCACTTAAGATTAACATTGATAGGTCTGACAAGTGGCTTAAGGTTAAGCACGCCGTGGGGCTTGCTGGGTAAGATTAGCCTGGAGCAGATGTGCGTTTTGCTGATGCAGGTTTTCAAAATATTTAGGCCTTGATTCAACAAGACACTCAAACATGAGCAGTCCTACTGAAGGTGATGGAAATAACTGGCTGATCAAAGCCGGGCAGCCGGATGAAGAAAGAACATTAAGTTACAAACCTGTTTTTTTAGAAATGAGTTTGCTTTGAGGAGCATGTGTGCGTGCGGCCAGAGGTGACAGAGCAAACCAGCTTGCCTGCCGTTGCCAGCGCTGCAGAGTGTGCACATGAAATAACACTTCCTCAAGACCGGGCTGTGTTCGGCCAGCTTCCCAAATACCAGCAGACCTATTTAAAAGCAATTCTATTGAATTGTAACGACCTGCCCAAAACTCGTTATTTGTCGAATCCTATTTTAATCCCTTGTGCTTTTTACCCCAAAGCCCGCGCTGGCAGAGTGACTCAGCCTGGGTGCTGCTGTGGGGCAGAGGAGCTGGTGGTGGGGCTTGTCCGCCCCTGCAGACCCGGGGGGCAGCACCGAAAAGCTCTCACAAGACCTCATGGACATCATCTAGCTGGTCTGTGGAGACCTGTGCACCTATAGCAGCATCTCTTGATGCCGATGCTCCTATGTTTTGGGAGGAATTCCTGCTCTGGTGAAGCCCAGGCATGGGAAATCCAGCTGGGGGGGCTGCAGCTGCCCGGGGTGGTGCCGAGGGCCGCTGGTGCTGATGGCCTTACTACAGTTTAATGGCATCGCTGGGCTCAGTACAGAGGTAACGGGATGCGGGAGCACGGCTCGGTTTCCGCGGGGCTGGGCGGGTGGTGCAGGACCTTTTCCAGCCTTAAAAGCCCTGAGCTGACGCACCCGACGGGGCTGAGGCAGAGCTGCAGGGCTGCGCCAGCGCTGAATGGGGACCCCCATTTCCTTCCCCCTCCATTTTGAGCTCTGTTTTCACCATAGCGTAACATGCTGGGGTCAGACACGTGGCCAGGCATTGCAGAAAATAGTACCCGTGTCTGAAAACTAGGAATGGCCCTTTTACTGCTTTTCTTGTGATTAAGAGACCAAAAATAAAATGACCTGCACTTATATTCCCAGGCAGGCAAAAAGAATAATTACTTTACAGAGATGGAATTCCTTCCTATATTATAGCCATTACAAAGAGTAAAATTTGAAATTTACTGTGGCACGGAAGAAAAAGGTAGTGCAGTTAGAGATAATGAAATCCTTACTTGCCATTAACAGAAAAATTGCTGTTGTTAAAAGACCCCTTCATAAATAATTGAGAAACCAATTATACAGTCTTGGTGACTAATTTATCCAGGAGCAATATGGACCGCATTAGGCCATATAACGAACAGCACGTACACTCCGTTATATCTCACTACAACTCGTGCCTTTATTTGGCTGCTCCACAAAGGAATAATAATAAAAAAGAAACTAATGCACATACTAATCAGGACATAATCTGGAACGAGCGATGGGCATTAATACATCTTGACTTAAAGCAGTTTTACAGAGGTATGGAGGCCTGAATTAACATGCCGTTTCGCCTCTGTGCCGTGAAGCGGAGCGGGGCTGGG
>VYZV01027531.1:2336-15251 GCA_013401275.1 Pandion haliaetus | reverse complement strand
ATGACTCCCCCCCCCCCCCCCCCCCACTAGTGCAGTATGGGTCAGTCACCTAAATGAGTATTTCCCATACTGAGCGTTTTGTATCGTTCACATCTGCTGGTTTAGATGGTAGAGTAAAAAGTTAGGGTTTTTAGAGGTTCTAGTGCTGTATTGGAAAGCTAGTATAGACAAGACTTTAGAATAATTTTCAAATACTGGAAGTTCTGTACTTTATTTCAGTTGTGGTTTTGACAGTAACGGAGTTTGAATTTTATTGCTGATTTCAAAGGATGAAGGAAAGTGATTTTATTTTCTTAAATTTTTTTTTCCAGAATAGGTGCATGGTCTGTGGTTTTCTTGCACTTTTTAATTCTGTTCACTTGTCCTCATTGCTTGTTTCCTCCTACTGCTGATACGGACTTCAGTTAATATTGAAGTTGTTTTCAAAGTCTTTAGTTTTAAGTGTTGGTATACATGGGGTGTATTTTCATCTATAGACTGTCAGTGCTAAAGCTTGCTGTAGTAAATGAGGAAGTAATGCTGGTGTGTGGCACACAGCTGTGGTGAGCAAGCTTACACATCTGCTAGAGGCTTCAACAAAAGGTTTTGTTTTCATGCTGCACCTCATAAGGTGTGTTTGGGTGGGATTTCAGCTGGGGACTGGAAGAGCAGAAAGCGCTTGGAACGGTGACGCCACGGCAGCTGCAGATGAGGCTGGTCAGACCGCTGGACTTACGAGGTGCTGCAGGAGGATGGAGTGCTGGTTTCTCACACAGATCTTGAAATGTGATTGGAATGAAGAAACAAGGCAGTGCTTTCCTCCAAAGGAGGGAAAATTGCGGGCAGTAGATGTATGATGTATTTCAGCATAGCCTGGTAAAAGCAGTGAGAAACAGTTGGTAAAAGCAGTGAGAGAAACAGTTGCTTTGCTGCTCTTTTTTTGGGGCTGGGGGGTAGGAGGAAGTCGCTGAATTCAGCAGCAGAGCAAGAGGTGAATCCTTTCTGTCTTTCTCTTTAAGAAAAAAATGAAAACAACAAAACTGGAGGAGGAGAGTAATAGGGACAAAATGTACAAATTGAATTATGCACAGGATTTGGGATCTAAACAGAATGAGTGGAAAAGAGACAAAGACATGCTCTAGAAGAGAGGCAAAAAATACAATATAAAGCAAGTTCCCATGGATCCATAACAGAAAACATTCCTGTGATGTCTTGCTTCCAGTGCAGCAGTCTGGGGATGTCCAGAAGGGAACATCTCAAGTTCCACTTCTTCAACCAAGTCCTCCTTGTCTGACTGAAGAGGTATCTTAGTTTCAATTAGGTGGACTGTTATTGTGCCATTTCGGTGTATGGGATGAAAGAATGAAGTGAAAACGAAGGCAAGACATTTGAGGTGAACTATTCCACAGTAAAAATGCAAGTGTCTAAGTAGGAAATTCCAAAGCACGAATTACAGATGTGCAGGTTTCACATCTCTCTCTGTGGGGTGCAAGGACCCCTTGATGAAAGCTAAAGCAAACTATTTACAGAAGCATTGAAGCAATTTTTAATCCTGACACTTGAGTTTCTAATTTTTTTCAACTTTTTAGTTAAAATACAGACATTGTAGGCTAATTGTTGCCTGTGGGGACAGTCCTTTCAGCTCCTGAGCGTCCTCTATCTCTTTATGTCTCCCATTGCAGCAGTTTTGTTCCTGGAAAAGAGGGTATTACCTCAGCTCATTGTCTGATACTTTAATTCATGGAGAAAGTCTTAGGATAAGGCCTTTTCTTCCCCCTCAACTCGTGAATTTGACTTTGTTTGATATTTCATCTTCTGTGCATTAATATTACATGCAATCCGTTTTTCAGTTTGTGGTAGGCTCAGTGAGGTGGATGAGTGTCTCTTCAGCTCTGCTGTAGGTCAAAATGGCCTAGCAGCGTTTCAGCTATCTGTAAAGTTTCCTCAGATGTTTTAATTCTTTGAACTGCCTAAAAATGTGGTATTTCTGCTTATTACTGTAAAGCTAAGGTCTTTTTAGTTCCATTGTTGTTGTTGATGATAATCATATTTAAAACTCCTACCACATATGTAAATAATTCCCACAACGATACACGTCAGTCCTGAATAAAAGTATAAATGTTTCTTAACAAGTCAGCACAACAAAACCCGACAGTGTTTAATGGGCTGTACTATGAAGTTCCGCTTCTTTCTGTGCCTCACAGTTGTAATTTCTACTTTCAACAGAGGATGTTGGAAGGTTTTTTGGTTTTGTTTTTTTTTGTAGTGGTGGGATTTCTACTTTGTTTCCCTTCACTTTCAAATAAACAGAAAAAGCAGTTACTATGAATTTTGCAAAATGTAGGGTTTCCTAATCACTGTTTTTCGAAGAGCTTTAAACAGTATGTGTTTTTCACACGTGTTAAAAATGAAGAGTAGAAATTTTCTCCTGCCTAGCGTTGCCAGGAATTGACTCATTAGGCAAAAAGCCCTGTCCTCACAGACCCTGAAATCCTGGTTGGGTCAAGAGGAGGGACACCTCCAGACTCCTTTTCTGAGAGTAAGTTTAACCTGAGATGTAGATTTGCAAAAACCCTCCCTTTTCTCTGAAAACTGAGACATGTAACTGGAAGTTCTTGCTCTGTGGATGGAAAGGTGGCTAGGTATTTCCTAAGCATTTTTCTGTTAGACCCATTTCTCCAGTTCTGTGCGGGGTAAATATTCAAGGATGACTGTATAGCCCCCACATCCAGCAAACCTCTATAGAGATCAGAGACAGAGGGTACAGAGCAAAGGATGTGTTTTTTTCATATTCCTTGTCATATTTTCATACACTGAATTGATAGACTTGTTTCTTGTATTGAAAGCCCGAAAAGAGATTGCTCTTCAGAATACTGTGGTACGTACTCTTAAGATGTCTAAACTGTAGAGGAGGAAAAAAAAAATACTACTCCACTTACTGACTCCTAGGAAGTGTAAGTAGAAACATTCGCGTGATGGAGTTAGAGCTAATGTGTCTTAACAGTGGGGTGGACAGTGTGGTGTTTACCTAGTGAATGTGTTGGTTTGGAACAAGGTATGTTTATAATCAATAACAAGCTTTGTCTCCAGCACTTGTGGATCACTGAGAAAGTGTTTCTTTAGAAAGCCAATGTGTGCAAGAGGAAATTAGGGGCGATTTTAAAAGGAGCCTTCTTAAAGGGTTAGTTACATTGAGTGACTAGGGCCACCTTGCTAGTGTGGGGAAAAACATTGCTATCCCTAGTGATTATCTAAGTTGTATTTAAGCTACTCATTTAAAACAAACAAACAAAAACCCAACCAAAAAAAAAAAAAAAAAGTTTTAAAGAAAGTGAATCAAGAAATTACATAGTGAGCATCTCATGCCATAGTTTTGAAACCCCAGAACTGGACTTTGATATCGTAGTCCTCCTCCCTAGTTTAATAAATTGAAAGGAAAGCAGGTTGATTGATGTAGATATACCACAGGTTATACACGCCTGAAAGAAGGATCTACAAGTGCTGAAGGCCATTTGGAACTAGAAGAGAGGGATGATGAGTACACAAGCTGTTTGAGCTCAGGACCCAGTCTAGAAGTGAGTAAACTTGCAGTCTTCTGCCTGGGAACAGGGAGAGTTGCCGATACCTGTGGCACACGGGTGACAACGTGTGGGGGATGCCATGCAGCAGTGGTCTGACACCTTCTGCCTGGAAAAGCTGGGTATAACAGAATTATACTTTGACTCTTATTATATACGCCGATGAAGACGAACAAGTGTTTCATATTTGCGTACTTGCAATGATTCGCCTAAGCTACATAAAGTGAAGTAGGGTTTTCATGAAGATTATTTGCGGGGGTGACTCTTAAATCTCTGTTCCCTGCTTTTGTTTGTGTTCTTTTGTCTTGGAATAGAGAAACAGTTGTGGCAGCAAAGCTACTTTTGACAATAGTTTGCTGAGGTTGTGTTTTGAGCAGAAGTTTGTTATTTTAAAGCACAGCTCAGTGCCTGTTAGCACCAATATACATACCTCTGAACACAAGCTGTGTAGTGAATTAGTCACCTACTAGTCTATTCTTCTGCTGAGTCTTTTGCTTTTCCTGCTCTAAAACTTCGGGAGCGTGTGATACTGAGTTTGCTTATTGGTCAGTCCAGCAAAGTAGACTAGTTAATGTGCGGGTACATCGAAGACAAATGGTGATTTATCAGTGGGCGGATAACAGGCAAAGAAGTATCTAAAATATGTTAGCCTAAGAAGCGTTTATGCATTAGACGTCTGATATTACAGAATAATTTGGACTGATTCGCTGCAGCACTGTATTTTTTGTAGGTTCTAGTACTGCTTGGTGGTGTTGCTGAGATTTAAGCTGTTGTTGATTATTGGTTTTGAAGTAGGACAACACAACCAGATTACGTTAAACTTGAGTATTTTAGATGCAAGTCGAACAAACCCACAACATTTTAAAAGGGTGGTAATTCTAATGATCTTGCAGGGTATGGAAAATAAGTTTTAAAAAACCCCACAAAAACAACAAAATGGTATATACTACAACAGTAGCTATAAGCAATTTGATCTCTTTTTTTCTACCTTTCACGTCCAGAAACCTGCACGTTCAAAAATTCACGCAAACAAAACATAAAACTACAAATATAGCGATGTGTATAGGAGCATCCTTATGATGTTTTTCAGGAGCTTTTATATTGAGGCTGAACAAAAGCAAAGCCTGTTCCATGTACTTCTCTATTCTATTTGATTTACACTTATTGATTAACCAGCAAACTATTTACAGTACAAAAAATTCACCGGTAAAACAGCAGTGTCACTGGCAGTCAAAGAGTAAAGCAAAAATTTCTTTCAAGTAGTCATCAGTAAAGGATTAATATAGAGAGGTATTTCAAACTTTGGTTCAGTGTTTCATATGACAGTGTAGTTTTATTTTCCATATTGGTTGTCTTTGTCAATGTAAATCTTCAGTTGGGTGCGAACTAACAGAAATAGGGGAGACCCTAGCAAAGCGCGCATGTCTGTCTGCTGCTGGAGTGGTGTTGCCTAACCTTTGTGCTGGGAATGGTCACTTGCCTCTGCTGGGCTCAGAGGGGAGCTGTGTAACGTGGCCCCATTCTTACTGCCTTCCTGGCCATGTTTGGACGTGCGGTCATTACAGGCCCTCAGAGGAACATTTCATGTGTATTTTGAAGAAATGCTTTGCTTGTATACAGTGAACTCGAAGACTTAGGGGAGCTGGGCTCGTTGCCTGTATGCACTATGCTCATTTTACACGTGCATTGGAAATCCACTGCTACTGAAAATGCAAGAAGTGCAGGCAATGTATACTTTGTGTGCATGTGCAGTGAGTGATGAGATGGAGAAACGGCCTCGTGAAATAGAACCGTTTGGAAAGGTCTGTGGGCTAGATTTAATTTTCCTGCTAGGTCATTCTTGCCTTGGCCTGTAACTTCTGTTGGCTCAGGTTACAGCTGTTGCATACTGGAAGCAGACTCCAGCCCTGATAACTGTCTGGGAGCTTGTTCTACATGAGGATGTTTAAGTGACTGAAAAATAAGTGCTATAAAGCATGCGTCTAATGAACAGACAGATTGCTGAGGTTGTAACGTCAAACGCTCAAAATAGGAAATATTTAATGTTTGCCTGTGCAACCTTGCTACCTTTCCTTGTAGTGCTTTATTACTATGTAGTCTTTAATTACGTTAAGACTTGCATAACAGCGTGTGGTTCATGGTTAAACTCCTAAGTAAAAGTTATTTGATGTTTGATACGTTTTTCCAGACCCTGTCTTGACATTTTCTTTGTCACAGAAAATCTGACTTTCATGTGCTGCATTTGTATTAACTGTTTAATGCCAGTATTTTGATTTAATAAAAACCTGTGAAGAGAATACACTCTCATTTTTTAATCTGTTTTGAAGAAAGGCATTTAAATTATTTAAAAATTATTTAAGTAAATTCGGGAACTGATTGTATTAGTTATGAATTTTGTATAGCTTGTTATACCTCATTTGTAATGAACCAAATGCATTAATTTTATAATTATTTATGTTTGTGAAATGAGCCTGTTTTCATAACTTGCTTATTTCATTTTCACCACTTGTGTGTTTCAGTTGTGCAAGACTCTTGCAGGTCAACATCAAAATGCTGAGAGAGGGGCTATTTTAAGTGTTTACAAATCTGAAGAGGAATGGAATTGCATACCATCAAACAATTTACTTCATTGCTGATGCTAAGAGATTGTTTAGCATGTACGAATACTACTGAACTTTTGTGTTTAGGAAGCTAGCCAATTCTGAGGGCTCTTTTAAAGTGCTATTTCTTGTGTGGCTTTCCAAACCACAAGAGGTATGCGCCCATGTCTTGAAGGTAACTGAATTTTTAAGAGAAGGTCTCATAAGACTGCGTGAGTGATGTTGAGTTGAAAACATTTGATCATGGTTTAAAACTGAGCGGGGAGAAGAATGTATGTCTTAAGTCATTTGACTGAGCTCCTTTCTCAAGTCAGTCGTGACTATTGTGGATTCATACAGCAATATGCTGTATCGCTTGGTAGGCATCGAGTGAAAAACTTGCTGTGACTGGAGTTAGCAGTAGGAGTGCTGTGACAGAAGCATTTTGACATGTCCGGCCAAAACCGAATTGACCTTTTAAAAAAGAGGGGGGTGGAAGGATGAAGGGGAGAGAGAACTTCCAACTATAAATGGAGATTAAAAGGAACTTTAACACTTTAAATAAAGAAATACCTATATGATAAGCAATTATTATTGTAATAAAAACCAGATATCTTTTTTTTTCTTTCCCTCTTACAGCAGAACTCATCTGCTGAATAGCTGAAATGTAGTACGAATTGTGTTTTTAGGCAGCTCTGCATGCGGCTTTAATGTTCCACGATAGGTAACGTTTAGAGTAGTGGAAGTTATCAGGCTGAGATTCAATGATGACTTTTCTTTTTTTTCTCCATTAGTGTGTTTTGGAAATAACATCTGGTAAGCCTGTAAATTGGTGGGGTTTGTTTGGGGTTTTTTTAAACAAACAAACAAAAAGCTCCTTTCTGCCTCATATACCAGATTTGTGTTTAAAAAAGAAAAAAAAAAAGCCCAACAGCTTGGCATTCAGGAGGAAACATGCCAAGGTATTACTGCTTGCTTGTTTGTTTGTTTTCAAAAGTATGGGTCTTCAAGGAGATACTGTACACCCAAAGATAAAAATGTACGGTTCTGCTATTTGTGTAGCTCTGTTACTCCTGAAAATGTATCTTAAAGAAAAGGAAAAGAAGAAAAAGAAAAAAATGAAAAAGGAAAAAGTACTTTTATGTCAAAACTGAGGAAGTGACCCTGGGGATTGCCGTAGATTAAACAGGAAATCGCACTACAAATTGAACGCAGAACTTAAATCCCAGCTCACTATTTTAACCGCAAGAGTGTTCACTCTTTTTCCTTTGCAGACAGGCCACCCAGCTGAAAAAAGTACCTTTATGTGGGGGAAAGCTGTGCCCACGTCATACTGGGACTTCAGTGGAACTTCCTTGTCCTTCAGCCCTTACAGATAGAAGCGTGCTGCTCGGCAGTCGCGATAGTTGGCAGTAGTTGAGCTCTTAGACTCTGAGTTACTGTTGACTGCTGTTCTTGTGGTGGTTCATGTTTCTCCCTGTCTGAAACACATTGCATGCAGTGTGCTCGTTTCAGGTGCGGCTGGAAGGTCTGTAGGAAAAAATAGCTCCAGCCTGGGAGACCAGCAGTGTAAAAGTTCCTCCTGTAAGGGAACAGTATCAGCTCACTGGAGTATTTATTGCGTTTGTAGACCAGCAGTTTTCCGTACTATTTTAAACTGTTGCCAGAAAGTACAGCCAGAGCGGTAACTTGAGTTAGTTAGTACTGCTAGAGGAGGAGTGTGTACTTCAGGAGAACTGGGAAACTTAGATTTTATTTTATGCAAGAACTGCATATGCTAAAATCATGTCATTGTAACTTTCTGCACTTCACGCCCTTTTTACCTCATCATATTTTTTTTAGTAGGACTGCTGGAAAGGCTGCTTTCTGAAGCGACAGCTTTAGTTCAGTGTAACGTGTGCAGCAACTGAGATCATCTCTTCCCCAAGCTGCCTCAACCTTTCAGTCTATATTCAGTAGCAAAGATTGAGTTTCTTGTGTACAGCAACCAGATTAAACTGCTCTTCAGCTCCATCTGCAGGCTTATATTGTCCATAGGGTCCTGTCAACAGAAATTGCACTGTAAAAAGGTGGATGAATGGTGAAGAGGTCATGGTGGCTCTTGCCTTAAAGATGGGGAACCTTCAAAAGTGGATTAGAATAAAATAGTGCTTGGCAGGCTGTTTCCAACAAGAACCCCTGAAATCTAGTGTCACGTCTACTCTGGATGCTGCTGGAGACAGGTGATGCTTTGTCAGCCAGCAAGCCAGGCATGCTGGGCATCTGGCTTTCGGGTGGTCGAGTGTAGGTGACTGGAGTAGTTTGTGAAACACTTGTTACTGAAATTGTGTCAGAAGTGAGAGCTGAAACTAAAATGCAAGAACTTGTTCATGTCAGATCATTGATAATGTTGTACTGATACCGACTAAGGAGTAGGTATTACTGTGACTGATGAAGCTGCTTACTTACTGTGCGGTATCAGGAAGGTTTGTGAAGCTTTTAGAAGAACTAACTGAGGGGAGAAGGGAGTGTCGAGAGCTGTGGTTTTTTTGGTGGGTTGGGTTTTTTTTTTTTTTTTTTTTTGTTTTTTTAGTTATTTGACTGTGTTCAAACTGATGCCTCATTGGAAATACTGGATTTTGCTGCTTCATAAAATAGTGCCACTAGAGCAGTCTGGTTGGGGTACGGTCCAGTGATATAGAAAGAGCATCCTACCATAAGCAGAAGCTGCTGCATGTACTAGATGCAGGAGGGCAGAGGGAAATCTAGCAGTGTGAACTTGGTCTGCTAAAGGTATATTTACAGGAAGAACTGAGAGCGGAAAAAGGTTTTAACACTAAACTTTTCACAGTTTATGCTAGTATATGTACAGTTTATGCTAGTATATGTAGCGTGTGGAAAAATAACTTCTCGTGAGATTCACTTCCTAATATGATACTTAGTTACTATATAAAGTTTAGGAGAAATAGGTTTCTTAATTCTCTTAAAATTAGCTCATTGGATTGTAAGCTCACAAGGACAGGTTTTTACAACACTTCATGTATCAGCTTTACTAGTGATCAGGATTTCACGTGCTACTGCAATAGAAATAATAGGATTTTTTTCCTAGAAAATATAAGAGGGTTTGTGTGTTGTATGCGCATGAGGTGCTTTTTTTCACCCTCTTCATTTTTGGTTTCTTGCGAAGTAACATGATAGTCTTTGCTGTTTATGGTCTTGACCACAATAATAACAGAGTTTTCCTTAGCGGATGTGCCCGTGAAATGCTCTGAGTTAGCTATACGTGGAGTTTTGAAACACAGGAGACAGGTGGATGTGACAGTGGTTATGCAGAAAATCAGTGGTGGAAGCAGATCGCTTGTTTCAGGTTTCCAGAGATACACTGATCAGGTGTTATCACACTATATCATTCAGTGCCTTAGCAATTCATTTTGTAATATGGTACACAGAACAGAGTGAATTGCTATTAGTGTTTTTGGATGTTGAATATGATACGGTTAATAGAGGAAAAACCAAGAACTCTGTACCCTCATAGAAGACCTACTGTCTCTGAGTTCCATGCTCTACTTCTCTTTTTTTGCTGATCATATCAGAGCTTCTTTTCAAATGCAGATACTTAATAAAAAGGCATATTGTCCATATGGAAATGCAGTGTATACACGTTCGGAAAAATATTGCAGTGACAGAGTCTGTGCAGGAAATAGTATTAAAACCTTATTTTTTTAATGACTGTTGTACAACATCAGTTTCATTACAGGCTAAATGAGTAACAGATACCAAGATTTTAGGCAATATTAAGGTAAAAATGAATGCTTTTATTACTTAAGATAATTGAACTATCTCCAAGTAATGAGTAACAAGATGAAGGGAAAGTTTCAGAATGAAATTGTGTGGATTTAGAAGAAATACAGTAACGCATCATGTGCTTTTATACCCAGTCTTCACTATGGTGTTTTTTTGACTAAAAAGTTTGTGTTGAAATTGACCCTTGGGTAATTTAAGTGGACATTCATTGTATTAAATATGATGTGTGGATATCTGGAATTTAGAGTTCATACTTAGACTTACAGGGTTCCTGTTGTTTGTTCAGTTGAGAAATATATTCTTTGTATAATGGAGGCAGATGTAATCATACTCAGCTTTTCCTTTGAGCCAGTTGAATGGAAGCCAGCGTCCTGCATGTTGTAGGCAGAGGGGGTTGTTGCAGAGCAGTTTAAACAGATCTAAATTGTGGCTCTTCATTCTTAGTTTCCACGTGCCAGCACTCTGCCTGTGTGGTACGCCTGTTTAGGAAGTGGATCCAGGAAAGAAAAAAGGGAGGAGGAAGGGAGAGGATTAGTTTTTGGGTGTCTCCTTCTGCCTGTGCTGGCCTGCTGCCTGGCTGCATGAGCACCCGTGCAAGCACAAAGGAGGGGCATTGCTCCTTGGGTAGGAGTGGGCTGGGATCTTGCCAGCCTGTGTTCACGTTGGCCCAAGCACCCATCATTAATGTAACACCAGGATCTGACTATGAAGTGTTGTGCAGGCTTGGTGCTGTAATAATGGGATTTTAGAGCTTTTGATTGGTGCAAAGAGTGAGCAGAACAAACCTGTGCGGTTTAGAAATGAACAGAAATCAAAGTAGAAACACCCTGATTGTTTTCTTTTTTAGAACCAAGTGCTTTCTAGTTTTATTTTAGGTAAGCTTGGTCTGTGTTACTGACATTTATTGTCTGAACCATTGAAAAGCAGACACCAGTAGAAATCCTGTGTAGTGAAGGCAATGGAGGAGTTTATTTTGGAACGGCATGCATGAATTTTAACGATTTGAGGACAATGAACCATTGCAGTTTGACTTGTTTACTCTGTTCCAAAATGTCTCTGAAGACGTAAGATTGTTACTAGCTCTAAGTAAAGCCACATTTAGAAAGCGATAGATGATGTTATTGAGATCAGTTAGATTCCTTGAGTTTTAATCCTCTGAGATGTGAGCTGACAATTTAGCATTTCTTCAGAGCTCTTGGACAACTCTACATTGTCTTGATGTGACACATCGTAATACCAATGGTGAACATGCTGGAGTAGCAGTTCCCTGCCACTGAGATGCACAAACATTAGAGAGGAGGTGCTGTGCAAGACCTAAGCTCCTAAGCTAATAAGCTGTACCAGACCTTTTCCTCCTCCCTCTTTTCCTCCTCCCTCTTTTCCTCCTCCCTCTTTTCCTCCTCCCTCTTTTCCTCCTCCCTCTTTGGTTGAGTGACAGGAAGAAGGGAGCTGGTGGCAGATAGATAGTAGGAAAGGGCCAAGAAAAGAAAGTGGTAGAGATGGTAGAAGACACAAGAAGGCAGAGATAAAGATGTGAAGAGAAGAACTTGATGGAAGGAGGACTCAACTGAGAAGTTTCCAAACCACTGCTTTAGATTTTGTGATACTGGTGATACCATGAGGAAAATTTACGGTTGTCTATTGTTCCACCAAATTTAAAGACATTTATGTTCTTTAAGTAACTTTTCTTGTAGGCATGGAAGGTGCCTCTGTTTAAGTAATTGTCCCTTGGGCTACTAGGGAATATGTCATTACAGTTAAGAAATCACTGACAATGAAATCTTTCGAGCATTTTCCAATATGCAATATGTATGAAAAGATGGTTATTTTGGCACATTTGGGGCAGAAGATTATGGAAGTTAAGCTTTCATTAAAACTGTAGTTAAGCTTCTGTTTCAGTTCATAAATTTTCCTCTGTCAAATTTTACTGAAATAAAACTTACTGAATCTTTACATATTGTAAGCTATAAGCTGGTATCGTTTTATTAGAATCAGGGCAAATCACAGATCTGCAGTTCAAGTGATGTGGGTTTTATTTATTGTAGGGGATGAAAACACTCCTCAACACTGCATTGCCTCATTTGTTTAAAGGTGGTGGCTTTGGAATTCTGTATTTCTGTCATTCTGTTGTTCTGGGCTGTTTGGACTGTAGAATTAAGAGTTGGCTCTAACAATTTGTAGCTATGATCTTTCATTTGCCCATACAAAATATGCTTTGTGGCCTTTTAGAGCACACTTCCAAGAGATAACTTCTGTGTTCTATTTATCAAGTTTTAATATGTACATTAAGAAAACATACAAACATCTGAATTGTAGGGAATGCGAGGGAACAAGCTCACAGGCTGGCTCTCTGGAGCAGTGCCTAGGTGCTAGAGGAGAGCTGAAATGGAAATTGTCTTCTCTAGTGATTCTTCATGGGGAAGATTTCCAGAGTAGCTCTCCTCTTGTGAAATCTGGAAATCCTCAGGGTAAAGCTGCCACATGGCATTTTTTAAAGTTGATGTTGTATGTAATGAAGTAACAGTTCTGAGAAGTAATGTAAGTATGTTTTCCTTGGCTGGTGTGTGGGTAGAAATCCTTGTGAGATGAGCCATGCTGCCTCCGAAGCAAGGTGTATCTGCATGAAAGAATAAATGCATTATTTGACTCCTAGAAAGCAGGGCTGCAGTCTAAGGGATCTCGAAAGAATGCACAGTGCTGAATGCAGCAGTCTCAGAGCTGTGCTTCAGCTCATAATGGAGAACGTTTAGAGAGGAGTTTGTTTTTAGGATAGAGTTGGTAAAAGTAGGTAGCTGTGAATCAGTAGTTTGTTTTTAGGATAGAGTAGGTAAAAGTAGGTAGCTGTGAATCAGTATTGCTTTTATAAAGTTTAAAAGGTTGGGGAGCTCATGCATTTGGTTGTGGGGAGGTGACTTTGAAGCACCAGTGTAGTTTCCCAAGTTGAAAGATGGGGAACAAAAAAGGAAGAAAAGTGCTATAATGTTAGAAAAGGCAAC
>VYZV01027520.1:0-10164 GCA_013401275.1 Pandion haliaetus | reverse complement strand
AGAAGGCAGGCCTCTTCATCCCCAAAGCAGAGGAAACACGTTGGATTTTGATTGAATTAAAGGCTGACTTCCTGCATTTTTAGTGAGAAATTTTGTATTGCCCTCATGGTGAAAGTTTCAGCTAATTATTAAGCACTGGCAGTATCTAAAACAACCACAAATAAAACTACTTGGTACCTCTAAGGGTAGTTTTTTCTTTACTATGAAATTGCATGATACTACTCAAATGAATGCATAATATTTTTAAAATATCCTTTAATTAGGGAATGTTTGAGACTTCTTCAATACATTAAATATTTTGTCATTCCACAAAATTGAACTCTTCAGCAGAATAAGTTTTTAATTTGTTTCCAACATACAAGCTGCTAAGAAATGTAAGCATTTAGAGGATAAAAGGAGAGATTAACTATTAATGCAAAGTGTCGTCAATATTTGACACCCTACTTAGCATGACCATTATCTACTACAATCTACAAAATTTATTCTTCATGCTCCCACTGTATTGCTAGAGTGCCATATGGCCGTGCTTGTTTTTCTTCAAATAATTTTTACATAAACAGCTGGTGAGCTGTTTTCATTGTAACATGGCACATATTTTCCAAGACAGTTAGGAAGGATTGATGTAACACTAGTATCTGCAATGCTTTTCATGTCAGGGCTGTAAGGAAACTCATATGTATTATTCAAAAACTCCAAGCTCTTTCTGTGTTTTGGTTGCTTTGATGGGAGCCTTTTTTTTTAATTGACTGCTGAGCAAAAATATTACATTTTCCCGCTTTCCACTGATAAAATCTTTGAAATAAGACTTGGTGTAGATGAATGCTTAATCACAGAAAAGACAGTCAAATTATAAAGTCTTGTGGAAGCTCTTTAATATTCATTTGATTAAAAGTTGGCATTTAACTGGCCTAGAATTTGACCCCTGCCACCTTACATAAAGGTAAATCTAAGCTGACTGACAGCAAGGGGATTATTTCACTTACATGGGAACCAATTTCTTTAATTTACTGTTTTATCCTATGTAATTCTGAGGGAACAGTACAGTATAAACAGTAACAAAAGCTGAGTTAAAGTTGGATTTTAAATCTTTTCCTTAGCTATCAAAGATATTTCTTCAAGGCCATGCACCAAAGCCTGTTTCAGCCAGTGATATAAGTTTGCAACAAGCTCTATGTGAAAATTAATTTTCCCAACACTTTTACCTGAAAAGTTTTGCAGCATTCCTGCCTCTCACTTGTAAATAAAGACAAAGTATGTCACAGTTGTTTATTAAAACAAAAGGAAACTTAAAACTTTAAGAAAGAGGACTAAACTTTACAGATTTACTTTTAAATTAAGGCTTTCTGCTGTTTTCACAAGTTGAGGAGTGATAAACATTTTATGTATTTTACTAGTGGCCAAAGGAAGTATTTGTGAAGGAAATATACACCTCGTGATAGCTGGCAACCATTGAAAAGAGTTTATTAAAATGTGTGGGGAATTCTGAACTGGTGATACGATACTTCAAGTGAGTCAACTGCTGTTAGAAATGTAGGATAGGTTTCCCTCCCTTATGTCAGACTGTCACAGCGATTCACACAACACCAGAAAGATCACTGGTGAAATACAGGTGTAGGACTACACTGACATGGTCATTTGGTAGTAGCTAAGTGAATCAGTTCCTGTCAGCAAGAACCTATAATAAATTCTTCAGCTCGAGGATCTGGTACTTGATTTTTATTTTCTAAGTAGGTTTTCCAGCCTGTTTGTACAGACATTATCTGCAGATTAAAGCAGTAAATTGATGGGTAAATTTACATGCTCTCAAATTCTACAGGGAATAGCAAACATTGCTGAAAATAAATTTAAAAGCTTACCAATAGCAGGCAGTTTTGAAAAAAAAGGTTGGGACTTTCTGTGGAATACTTGGGAATCCCTGGCAGGTTCATCCTTGCATTTTTTTGTCTATAGAGTAGCTGCTGCTACTACTTGAAGGAATTGCTCATTATAAAGCCGTTTCAAGTATTAATAGTTTCTAAATCTACCTAAATTTAATCATTTTTTTATTTATCATCAGTGGCTGACTAAGAAAGTTTGAGATCTGCTTAGACTGATGTGGACAGAAGTTATTCAACAGCTAGCTAAAATGAATGAAAGACTGAAAATTTGCCAGTTCCAGAAAGGAGGAATAGATATCCCCGCTGCCTTTCTTATTCACCCTGCTCCGAAGCCAGCAAGCACACTGGTAAACCCTGCTGCACAGAGATCCATATCATTTTTTACTTGTCAGAGAAACTATGTAATTTGCTCTAGACTGGAACCTGAAGCAGCCTGCTGTCTCTGCTGCCAGAAGCCAAGCAGCCAGTAGACAAAAAGAAGCCTATCTCCTGGATCTCTGTTTGTCCAAACCATCTACCAAATAAAAGGAGAAACTGGAGCTACAAATGGCCCATCTCTCCAGCTGCATGGATTCCCAAGCAAGTATAGGATCATCAAAGGGAGGAATGAACACTGGGAATGACAGAGAATCTTACTAGCAGGATGTGACACAGGCCCAAATGGACCTTCTGCTCAATGGGTAAGTGTTTGCAAGTTTAGAGCATAAGGGGTTTGAGGATGCTAAGTGCTTACTCAACATAAGTGTCCCAATTTTCTCTATTGTTGCAGAACATTGTCATAAGTGCTCAGTGTAATTATTTTGTCCCATGAAACCAAATATATTTGTAATCCGATGGCCTATTTTCTTCTTTTCTTTCCAAATGACTTATTATGTATTTGCTACATTTTCTTATTGAAATTGTGCAGTAATACTGCCTTAAAGAGGTAATAATGATTATGTGATAGACTGCTTTGCGTTGTTAAAACTGTCTTTTATGACTAACTGTTTTAGCCTGGTACTCATATTCTGCAGTTTAACTTGTATTTGTACAATATAGGCATTACTTTTTCTGTTATGCCATACCAGCTATGAAGGACTTAGCAACCAAGGGATCAAAACTCTAGCAAATATTTTATTACAGCTATGATAATAAATAAATTAAAAATAAATAAACAAACCTAAAATGTTTCTTAATTAATAGAAAACTATGGAAATAAATGCTTGTTGAGGGAATTAGCGAATAGACGCAAGCTAATGAAATCTCTAAATACAGAGTTTTAGACCAGATGTGATTTGCATCCCTATAAAGCAATTTATTTTGGAAAAATAAGAAAAATTTAAGCTTTGAACAGCTGCTATATCTATATAAGGTATTATATTTTAACAGTTAAGTGGTATTTTGTTTTCTTGAGCCTTTTAGTGAAAGCTGAATTTTTACTCTTAAAATTAGGAAAAAAAGTGGCAGGTGAGGAAAAACTTCAGAAACTCTTCAGCTTCAGTTTCAACCAGGAAATATGTATTTTAAATGATCCTTTAAATGTATCTACTTTTACAAGCCTGTAAACATGCACCTTTTAAACAAGATGCATTCACTTGAATAAATATTTTGACACATCAGTCAGACATTGATTAAACTGGTTCTCTCTAAATCATCATCTAAATACTCTGCTGAAACAGGGCAAAGGGATTACAGGTTCTACAGAGTAAATTCTCATTTAATTCCAATAACAAAGGAAAAAGAAAAAGCCTGTTATTTAGCTGCAAAATCTAAAGTCAAGGTAAAGATTAAAACACTGATCACTGAGCTCATCATCTCTAACCTTGCACTAGTAGGCATTGGAATTGCTACTGTTTAATATTGTTTGAAAAAAGCTCTGATTTTGATTAGGAACAATACATGCTTGTGAACAGTAAGAAAAAATACATTTTCAGAGAGAAACAAAAGTGCTCCCTCAATATATCATTGAGACATTTATTTGTATTTTTTGTTGTGTGATATCAGGACGAGTAGAAGCATATATGCACACAAACACACACATAGGGGTATATATAAGTTCCTCTTTTTTTATCTGACCAATATTAATCACATAATTCAAGAGATCTCACTATTTTTCCTCTAAGAACCTTTCATGACCACAATTTATAATTTCCTTGATATTCATGGAACAGATATTTCTCATGGGCCTTTGCATTTGGTCAGAGGTCAGAATGCGTTTATGAAGGAACACCTGAAAACATGGCTCCATTCCCATGTCCCTAAGACATCTGAGGACATCTAAGACATCTGAACCCATCTAGGATGGAATTTTAGTTCTGATCTTGATATGAGTATTCCCCTGTCCTATAGCTTTAAAAATAAATAAATTAAATAAGAAGATGTAAATTTCTACAGTAAAGGAAACTGAGGTTGAAAAAATGCTTCATGATCTCATTAAAAAGAAGCTAAAATATATTTGTATTCTGAAAATTAATATCAAATTTAACCACTTAAATTCAAATTTAAATCTTTCTGATGTTCAAAAAAAATGACAGAGTTAACCAAATTTGCCTCAGAAATGTTTCAATCTGTGCTTGTTTTACTTATACCGTATGTTTTGGTAGCTGAAAGATACTCAAGATTTAATCAATATTATAACAGAAAATTAAGTTCTATCAGCTTATTAGGCAGTAGGAAGCTAGGTTTCTAAAATCTAATCAAAGCAAAATTTCAAATTGGCTCACATTAACAAGGTCATATTGCACTATTTTGGTACATTAAATACAAATTTATATGTGTGATAGAGTGAAAATTGTTGGATATTCTAAGCTTTGCAGAAGTGGAGATGTGACAAAGTAATTGAAGTAACAGCATAGGAAGTCTCATGGGTCAACTGTGCAAAATGTGGCACTCCTTTTTACACACCTCTCGACCAAAATGTTTTTCATCCATGGTGGTCTAGTGTACTACAACAGTGTCATTTGCTGTCATACATTTACAGACGAATGCTCCCCTTCTAGGTCTTAATGTAGATGGACAACTGTTGGGACAATAAAAAGCCCTGAACTAACCCAGAATTCCAGTTAACTGTCATTTAATTGATTACTTGATCTGTGNNTTTTTTTTTTTTTTTTTTCCATCAGAATGAAGATAAAAATGGCTGTACAGGGTCAGATCAAAGGTTTAGTAAAGTATCTAGTGTCTCACGGTATCTAGTTACTTGTGCCTAGGAGGAGTGTGCCAGACCATGCTAAGCAGCCACCAGCTGGCACCTTCACCATAGATACCTGGTCAGTACCTATGGCCGGCACCTTAGCTCTTAGTGGTCTTCATATGAGCTTCTTCGTGAGCTGGAGGCAATAGCTTTGAAGGCATCTAAGCACACATTGCAGTGTAGATCAGGAGTGACCTACTAAAGCAAGTCCCCCAACCATCCCCACTCACTGTGTGGGCAGCAATGTTTGGGACCACAAAATTTCAGATGAAATTACACAGGAGAGGCTCTCTGGGACCCCACCTGTTAAGCCCCAGCTGTTAATGGGATAATGCCAGGCTAGAGCTTCTACACAGCATGAAGCCACTGCAGTGTTCATGGTGTGGATGCCAGGTCCTCAGCAGCCGCTGTTTCATCCTACAGCGCTCTCACCAGCAGTACCACAGCTCTGCATGCACTGACTGGCTCTGTAGCCTGTCCTCCATTTCCCAGCCAGCCCAAGGCCATTTCCAAGATGGTGGCACTGCAGGCCAGGGCCTGGTGGCAGGGAAAGCTGCAGTGCGGTGAGGAAGAGCGTTGGGAAGCCTCGTCAGGGGCCTCAGCCCCAGGCTATGAGCAGTGTCGCAGGAGGACCCAGGCCTTGTCTGGGGCCTGGCCCCCAGAACAGCCATGTCAGCCTTGAATTCTGCTGCCCCCACTCCCACCTCACGCGCCTGGGCCCTGGCTTGGACTTGGAGCCACACCATCCCCACAGCCATGCACAGCAGTCTTGGGTGGTGGGCCCTGGTCACTGTCCCCTTCTTGGCTCTGGTCACTGCTTCCCGGCACAGTGGGATGGGGGCTGCTGCGGGAGGTCCCTGCCCCAGCCTGCCCCGTTGCCCCAGCATTGCACACCCCAGCCTTGCTGCAACCTGGCAATGGGTCCTCATAGTTTGCCAAAACTGACATCGACTTTTTGTTTTTCCATCCTCACAGAGTCTTCCAGGAACCTGCTTTTTTTTCAACCCACACAAAGTTCTCCTATGCACTGTATTTTGTAACAGTAACTTCAATAATTTAACTCTTCAGTGTGTGAAAATGTGCTTGCTCTTCTTTGTCGTCCACATTATTTTTGTTTAATGCAAATGGTCTGTCTTGACTGCTTTACATTGTATATTGATTCAGCTAGATCCCTCTCAGGAATCAGGCATCTGCAGATCATCAGAGAGCTGCTTTCTCTTTCCTCCCAAATTTGAACACCAAAGGAAGAAGAAAACTGACAAAACCCACCTTAAAAATGCTGCACTGTTCTTTTTATAAACATTTGGTATCTGACTCTTGAAGGGGGACTTATGAGCATAGAGCATCTAAATTTTCAAAATTAATATCTCTGTTACTTGCACCAGTAGGCTTCTCAAGATAAACTGAGGATCTTTGAAATATATGTGAAATGGGCAAGTAACACTTTGGGAGAGGCTTGTGAAAACCAAGAAAAGAGCAGCAATTACTTTTTGTTCTTCTCAGTGAGTAGTGTTCCTTCTCAATCACCTTGTGAGCATGATGTGTGAAATGTAAGGCTTGATGGATCAGCTTAAGGCTCCATTATGTGGTGACTTGGGGCAGGACTGGCACTGCTGTCCTACTATGGCTTTCACAGCTATAATTTGCTATCCATTCAAATGAAAAATTTGCAAGGATTTCTGACAACTCTTATTTTTATTTTAATTTTTCAGTATATGTGTATAAAACAACAGGTCAGGGAAACAGTCTCTGAATTTAGGGATTTCATGCTTGCAAGGTCACTTCATCACTGCATTCAAGAGTCAAAACAGATGGATAAGCTTTTCTTTATGAGTATTGATTCAATTGAATTAAACAGCCAGAGAAGCTAGAAACAGCTGCAGAAAAAAAACAACAGGAACTGTATGATTAGTGGTTGGTACATCCTCCAGTCCATGCTATAACACTGTAGTTTTATATCAGACAAAGGTGCTGTTTAATAAAATCATTCAGCTCAGAATCAGCCTATCAAAACAAAAAATTACCAGGAATTAAATTAATAAAAATTAAGTACAAGGCAGTATAAATTGTGTAAGAAGAGAAAGTGAAGGCAATTTTACTTCAATTTTAAGCTCTCTCAAAAAAGATTTTCTTGGTCTAAGCGAAATACGGAAGTGTTTGTAGGCCACTGTAGCTGTGTTGTTGGGTTTTTTGGTCACAAAACATTGCTTTTTCTGTATCCCTTATTGTAGCATGAACAACACCCTATAGATGCTATTCCATTGCCTGTACATACAAAGGCAAGGATTTAACTTTCATAGAAGAAGAAACAGAGTTTGCAAGTGAAATGTCAAATTTTTTTTTATTGTTAAGATTGGCTTATATTTTGTGAGTAGTGGAAATGCTTATTTCTGTCTCTGGTTTTTTTTTTTTTTCTGCTAAAAAGGTTAACTCTGTAAATAGAAACTCTTATTAATATATGCAGGAAAATACAGAACTGAAGTTGTAGTTGGTCATACAATTTAAGAAAGTTTTTGTTTTATACAGCATCTTTCACTTACACTGTGCTTTAAGATAGGTTGTGCAATACATTAATAAAATTGTCAATCTAAATATAAATTGGAATTTATATTTGGAGTGAAATTGCAAGGAAGAAAAGAGAATCTTTTAAAGGGAGATTGGAAAAGGTAGAGAGGCAGGTAAGAAGTGTTAAAAAGTTCCATATTTTATGTTCTGTGTAGAAAAAAATATTATTGATAATGAACACTGTGAGAATTGGGAACAGGAAAAAAAGCAGAGGACGTCAGATGTAGGCATTTTTAGTCAGTGTCTTTAGAAGTAGACGACACAGATCTTGAAAGTACAAAATTAAACAAAACAAAAAAAGATCATGCAGTAGTGATTCCTTTTTCCTTGACTCTAGTATAATTCGCCAAGGATCGATTGACTTGAGATTTTCTTATACAGATTTATGAAATGTCGTTGTAGATTAGTCATTCAAAGTTTACAACACAGATTGAATGAAAAAGTGTGAGCTCAGAGTTCATTACTGGACAATTAAGAAAAAATAGCAACAGTTAAACACCAATAATGCCAGACTATAACAAAGAACGATGTTAAGTACAGACGTATTTTTAGGGGGATCCTTCATATCCAGACTACAACAGAGACAATGTACATTAATTGATTGTCATCTAGTGTTCCTGAAGTAATCAGAAATTTGATTGCTTTTCCTCTGCCCAAAGCCTTATCAATAGCTGCACTTCTTGTGCAGAAAGCTGTGCAGATCAATAAAGGGAAACAAATAGCAGTGCTGAGGACCGGTCATCCAAGCTTCCCAAGGACTTTTTTGTTAGAGTAGCTCAGATCTCAGCATAGTTCCATGGATTAAATGCCTATTTGCAGCTAGAATTAGATGTACTTTTGGAGCACCCTTTCTAGTCTAGTTTCATCTAAAAGTAAACCAGATCACATACTCCATGAGTGTCCCATGGTGCAAACAAACACTCAGCAAGTGGAGTGATCTGGAGACTTGATTCAAAAACTTATTCCTGATCTCCACTAAAACATCAAAGGAGGTGCAGTCACATAATACCAGATGTGTAGGAACACAATTTTATCATGTATCTGTGGGCGCTTTCTCAAGGATTGTAAGTTGAGTATATACAAACAGTTTTTATTGGGGCTGAAAGGGAATCTTTATCTTCTTCCTCTTTTCTCTCTTTTTAGAAATATGACAGATGGAAAGTAATTAATCTAATCGTGAATGTCTACAGAGAGATGCCCAGTTTTGAGCCAGACACCTTAGCTGTCTTAGCCATCCATTATAGTCAATGGAGAGACACAAGTGCTTTTACAGCACAGATCATCTGGAGTATTCTAAATAACCTATTTTAGATGAAAATCATCTTGCCTTATGTCTTTCCACTGCTTACGAAGGGAGCCTGTGGAGTTTCTTGTAGGTCTTAGCCCCATTTATTCCAATGAGATAATTCAATTATATGCTAAGTGTGTGCATATGTGATTATATCTTTATGAAGAAATTTACAGGTGAAAGAAAAACACCAAGTTTTTATTTTCCTTGAAAAGATTCAAACTCCTCAGCTGTGTTAGTTTTGACATGGAGAAACAGCTTTTATTAACCTGAAAAATCTTCACTTATTAATGTATATAAATGCTCTTAGATGTCAAAGGGAAGTTGAAAAACAGTTTTAAAAAATATTTTTGTTTCCTGATTTTTGTTTTGGAACTGTGGATCTATTTTAGTTCTGATGAGGATTGGCAGCAGTCATCCTAACAAATGGAGGAATTTACAATGAAAAGAATGGGCAATATTTGAACAATTAAAATAAATAAAGATTAGTACATGCAGGTAAGAAGAAGCTGGAGGAGAGGAAGTAATGTTTGTCAAAATACTTAGTAAGAAAAAAATTCTTGGTTTTTAGTTGCCAGCAAGAGGGGGATCTAGAGAGTTTTTGCAATAGAGAAGTAGATTTAAAGACTTAAAATAAACAAACAAATATGCCATCTGTGATAGCAGTCACTGTTTTTCTGACAGAAAAACATGGGAGGAGATAGGAGCAGAGTTGTATTAGAAGCACACATGCTAATACGAAGGACTGCACACGAGTGATAGCAGTGACTAATGTTATGCTTACACAAGGAAGAGGCAAACATAACAAATTCTATTTTATTGTCAGTTATTGAAACACTAGTCAAATGGAAGCCAGCTGGGTATGTACGTGCAGTACCAGTCTCTGAGCAGTCAGACTTCTGTCAGTTCTTGGGACAGTAGAAAGAGATGGTGTGTTATGCACTGGGATGCCCTATTGAGGTAGTAGGAAGAGAATGTGATCCCTACTGATATCACGGTTCCAGGGATGGATCTATATAAGACAGACACAAGAGTAAAAACCCTAGCCATGAAGTTCCTGTTTCTCCTTTAATGCAGTACTTTATCTCTTCCTTTTTTCCTATCTCCTTTTCTTGTTTTTTTCATACGCACATATATAAGTTTAGCTCTAAGTTACAAGTAGAGACTGCAAACCTGTTGGACAGCTCTGTACATAAATAGAAGGAAATTATAGTGATAAGGCAAAAGTGCCTGCGGAAATTAGGGGATCATAATTTGGGGGT